>VZTU01024759.1:34299-141021 GCA_013400835.1 Zapornia atra | reverse complement strand
CCCTTCCCTTCCCTTCCCTTCCCTTCCCTTCCCGTTATAAATTAACATGGGAAACCGAAAACAAACAGTTCCATGTTTTTATAAGTTCTATTATAAAAGTTGCTGCTTTATCTGCTGTAGAGATACCATTAAAGGATGCCAGTGTTCTTGAAGTTTTCCATCATTTAAAGTTTTCAGTTTTATTTTTTATCTCTGAATATAATCAAAACAGCAGTAGTCTTACTTAAAATTTCAGTCTACTTTATGATAGTGTTTGCAGTGTTTTAAATGAGGACCACATGTACCTCCTCAAACCTATTTAACAGGGATACCCAGATGTTGGAACCAATTATGGAGGACAAGCCTGCTTATGTATCCTAATAGTTAAGTTTGTAAGTTACTTATTAGAGACCATAGCACCTATCCAAAATGTTGGTGCCAACAAAAAGGAGCACAGAGAGGCAAAAGCTTTCCTCTAAACCTGGATGTCACACACTTCCCATCCACTTCTTTCCTAAATACACGAGCCAAACAATATACCACATCCTATGCAATTCCCAAGACACTGAAGTGTAAAGAATTTATGAAGAGAAAGGACTTCATGTCTTTGCCATGTTGTGTTTATACAGACCAGATGAATGATGTAATAATTCATTATATTGCATCAGAACAAATAGTGCTGTTTTGTTGTGATTTGCATCCAAACTCACAGCTGAAGGTACTCTTGATTATCATTGGCAGCTGGGTCATATCTGTTGACATGATTCACATGCCATGAGGTTAATAATGAATTCTTTAATCTTTTAACATTTTTGCTGTCTGAAGTATGTGAAACAGACAAACCCAAATAGGGAAATAACGTCTCATAAAATGGATGAGAACGTGAATTCATGCAAATGAAGCATGTTTCCCCCCAATCACTTTATATGTGTTTCTGTATCATTCAGAAGATGACTATATGTATTTTTTAATGGCAAATTGTATTCTGATTTGCTCACAGAACCTTCACATTTTTTCCAGTAAGCTTGCATCCACATTAGAACTTCCTTAGACATGGCCAATTTCTGTGTCTGAAAATACTGCCACCGCATCTTTTTGAGATAAAATCTTTCATTTATCCACTGCTAGGTCTGAAAACAATGCTTAAGACAAGGAGTCAATAAAGAGAAACTTGATCAGAGCAACAGGAACCAAATCCTAATTCAGTTTTGGACAAACACCCCAAATAAACTTTTACATAGGTACACAGGCACAGTGTTGTGTCTTTAGTCTCACTCTCATGAGAGTAAAAAGGAAGATTCCCGTGTGGGTAGACATTGAGGTGATGTTGAATGGAATTGCCTGAAATCCTTGAAATTCAGATTGATCCTATGTTGTTTGGGCTGATGCTTGATGCGGCTTCAGTTCCATGATTTAAGATGCACCTTTAGTTTCCTTTCAAGGGTCCTAAAACTTTTTTGATCATCAAAAACCAGGTTGAAATTATCTTTTCTTAGTGATCATAACATGCATCTCAGAGGGAGGAACAAGACAAGGAATTTTGAAAGTTGGACCATGAAGCATAGAGGTGGGGATATGTGCATTTGAGTCTGGGCAGATGGAGAAGAAGAGATAGATGAGTATGCTGTTCCGGGAAGGGAACCAAAGGGGACATGGCTCCCCAGGGAGAGGAATGGCTTAGCAGAGGAAGGTTGCTATGGTGAATCACATGCAGTTGGTGCAAAAGCCGTCTGTGAGGTTAACTGCCAGCTCTTCAAAACCTGATGGAAGAGCTTCCTGTTCACCTATTGTGGTACAGCCCTTTCTGGTTCACTGCACAGGATAGCTCATAAGAAAGAATTTGCCTTATTTTACTTGTAGATTCCTATGAAATTGATGTGATGGAAATATTAACCACATAAACAGATTTTAAAAGTTTCAAAGTGGTATCAAACCAAATGTGTTCCTCTTTAGCAGTGAGCCTCACTTTGCTCGTTCATACATACACAACTGTAGCATTGGTAGACTTCAGAGCATGCTAGTATTTGTAGACTGTCAGATCTTCAGTGAAAGGTGCAATGTGTTTATTTGTTTAAATGAGAGCGTGGATTCAATGTTGATGATGGAACATGAGGCACTTGGAAAAACTCAGTACAGAATACTTTGATGTTCCTCGGTCTAAATAAATGGGACACGGGCTTTCTGAAAGAGCTTTGCCTGCACACCTCAGCTGTAACATGAGGGTGACCAGACCACCCTCTAGTGGGATGAGACTGCATTTCAGTTTATAATGTGTTACTGCTTTAGCGATGAAATCATATTTCTGTTTCGTTTTGTGTTGGAGATCTTTCCAGATGAAAGGTAAGATCAGATGTGTATCTGTGCAAGCAATGTGGGAGGGCTCCTATCCTCAAGGCTCTTCAAACTTCCTCTGCTCAAAGGGTTTCTGAGTCAGAGTAGTGGGACTTGCTGTCCTGATACTAGAAAACGGAGGTGCCTCTCCCATGTCTCTGGTTCTGAAATATTATAATAAGTATATCTGTTCCTTCTTTTTATTTTCATCACAGTATCGGGTCTAATTGATGCATGCAAAAAACACTAAGAAATTGCTAGACTACGGGGAGAAGAAGTGGGCTCCAGAGAGGAAAATTTGTAAGAGGCTGGGGGCTGAGCAGCTGAAGGACTAGCAAAAGTTTTCCTAATCAGAGTTGTGCATGAAATAAAATGTCAACTTGTGAAAAACTATTTCAACAACTGAGTGTATAGGAAGGAAATATGAATGCTTTATTTCACAATTGTTATTTGGTAATGCCAGAGCTTCCTCATGTAAGAAAAAATGCAAGGTAAAACTCCAGTTGATACACCTCAGAAAACTCCTCTGCCCGGACATGAGATGCAGCCATTGGCCCCAGCACTGGGCACACTTACAGCACCAGTTCATGCAGAAGGGAGAAGGCATGCAGCACCATGAAGGTGAACAGGAGAGCCTTCTGGCTCCTGATAGCCAGTTGTCCCTGGAGGCACAGATGGAAGCTGCCACATGGCATTTATAGGCCATGTCTCAGTCACAGGTGGCTGGCAAGGCCAAGTTTTGGCACACAGTGTCTGGGAGCAGGGGGAAGCAGTGGGGTGGTGCAACGGCACCATTGCTCCAGGCGAAATGTGAAGGTTTGTTGTGGAGGGACTGCAGTTTCCAGTTCAGTTAGCCAGGACTTGCTGCTCTCCTTCCACTAAATCTTCTCATAGGCCATAAGCTCTCAGAAAAAGAGACTATTTCTTCGTCTGCATATGGAAAATATCAGATTTGTTTTCAACACCGTTGCAGCCTGAATAAATTGAAGTATTATGTATAATGGTAAACATATGTTGTCCCTGCCTCATGCCCATGGTGTTCTCTAGTTGAGGAACAGCCTCCTGAAAACTGACGTCCCTGACCACTGCCTTGTCTTCATTCCAGTCTTTCATGCCCTGCTTCAACTGAGGTATCTGAAAAACATCAGCCAGCTAATATGGCTAAGTGATGAGTGGCCACAGGTGGTACGTATGAAACAAAAGAAAAGAATCACATGGTTTTTGTGTGTCTCTCACCTTTGGTCCATTGTTTGGGTTTTGACTTATCACTTCTACTACTGTAGCCTCAAGATGTTGGAGGCCTCACAGCTAGTGCTAGTCTGTGCTAGCTGATCACCACGTGTTTGTGCAAATACACATAAACACTCTGGG
This sequence comes from Zapornia atra, assembly GCA_013400835.1. Taxonomy (NCBI): domain Eukaryota; kingdom Metazoa; phylum Chordata; class Aves; order Gruiformes; family Rallidae; genus Zapornia; species Zapornia atra. The sequence continues at coordinate 137,340 of VZTU01024759.1, read as the reverse complement.
CACAGAGGAGACTGAGAGTTTCATTTTAATACATTCAATGTCGTGGTCTTTTCTAGTCTCATTTCATAGAGTCCATTAAAGAAAAAATGTTAGTTTTGTTTTAAATCTTCACTTAAGGGATTTGTCATGATACAAAATAAGCTGCTCAGTTAAGCTTACTGCCTTGTATTTCTTCTAGAAATGAAAATATTTGCAGAGAAATCAGACAATGTGGTGACAAAGATCTGAAAAATTAAAAATGCCTTCATTGATATTCTTATCTGAATTATAATGACTCATTAGTGAGTCACTGAGATGCAGCTTCTTTTTTGTTCTATGGTTGGGAAGACTTAGGGTTTGAAAAACCTGCAGTGAAGAAACACTCATAACATATAACAGTCTTGAGGTCTTAGCGAATGTGTAACAAAGTTGTTTTTCAACCCTTTTTCCAGTTGCGGTCATCCAAAAAATATCCAGCCCACGTAAATTAGCTTGTAAAGCAAAACATAGCTTTTCTTTGTTACCTTTCACTGACCCCTCAGAAGTAGTCCATGGATGCTGGGAAGTCTGTAGACCATAAACCAAAGATGGCTGTGCTACTGTGCAATGTCATAGTTTCAGTTGTCTGAGTTTAAGTGATTAAAGGTTCAGAAAAATTTTGCTCGTCTTTCAACCATTCAGAGAACATGGAAGGAGGCTTTTCAAGCATAATTTCTTCAGACAGTCATATAGAGGTTGATCATATGGCTCTATCATCCTCACTCACTGAAATTTGGAGTAAATCATGCTGTGAATAAAATAAGTCTCTTATTGCCTGAGAAGTTGTAGTTGCAAGATGAGCAAAAATTTTGCTCCTTGGCTGTGTGTAGTAACACTTGTGTGGCAGAAGCAGGAATAATCTGTAAACCTAACACAAAGCATGCATGGGTACCCAATGCAGGCATGCTCAGATGTGGACAGGGTTCTCATGAGTGTGAGTGCATGGGAAATGCCAGGCATGATGGAGCCTTGTTTGCTGTGCTGCTGTACAGCTGACTCCCATGCTAAGGGGATCAATTTCAGCTCATTCCTCGGAGAGGTCAAATCACTCCTAAAGAATTCAGTAATCAGAGAAGAAAGATCGATATATTCCCACCCAGAAAATCATAAATCACTCTCACCCGGAAACCCTGGAGGAGTTTCCTAGAAGGACCAAATTCCTCTGAGACACATCTGACTTTCTATCAGTGCTACAAGCAGTGTGTAGATGACAGGCAGAGAGTGTGCAGGTAGCATGCAGATATCTTGTTTGGTCTGGGTTTTACAGACTGAATAAGTTTGTGATGAAGAAACACTTCATTGTTTTCCTAGACTCAGTGTACATGCATTTCTCCAGGTTTTCTTTTCCCTTTTCTGTTCTACAGTCCTGAGGTACTTAGGGATTTCTTGCAAAACTTCTCATCCTGCACACCTAAGCCATTTTTGCTCTGCTTTTCTTCTCCTTTCTTCCATTGCAGTTTTCTGGTATGTGACACAGCGAGCATCCTCTGAGTCACCAGCCACACACTGGCATACCTTTGGTTGGACAACCTGCATTTGTATCTCTATGCCACTTGCTTGAAGGGCGTGTGAGAAGAGTTGGAGGTGGAGGGCTGTCTCTGAAACTTGTGAGCTGAGTAGTGAGAGACGGGAAGAGCGGAAGAGGAAAGATGTCCTCAGAAACCAACCAGTATATTTCTTTTCTTTGAAGCCAGATTCAGATGCTTACACTGGGACTACCTGCATTGCAAGGTGAAGCTATAGGTGAAATGCTGAAAGGAATGTGTTCGGAAAACAGCAGAGGAAGCAGTGAAACTACATCAGTATGTCTGTCCTGCTGTGTAACAAGCCTTTGGTGTGCCTACCTGTGACACAGAATTATCTATGCTCCTCCTTTTTCTTATCTGACAAATATTAAAACAATTCCAACTTGTTGTTTACAGATGACAATGTTTTGCAATTTCTGCTCCTCATGAGAAATATTTGATCACAGTAAATACCATGGGGACTTCAGGGGAAACTCCCTATACTGGGAGTATGCAATTTGGCTTGAAAAGACCTTACCAAATCAGGCCCATGTTATAAGAACATGCTAGTGACAACTGAAAAGAATAATCTGCCTTGATAGTAGCCTCAGCCCCAGACACAACACACACTGTATTTACTGAAATCCCAGCCTTCATTAACAGAGCCTCTAGGTTAAATACTGCCTTGAAATGGCTTTCCTTAACCTAAAGTCATAAAATGTATGAAATGAAACAGTTGCTGTACTGCACTGAAATGTCTGCTAAATTGTGTTGCAATTGTGTGTTGGAGATTGAAGGATGTGGGGAGGTGGAGGAAAGGAGAGCCTGGGAGGGAGGAGAAATCTATGTTTTCTAATAGGTCCACGTTAATAATGAGCCATATAACCAGTTTGGTACCATTACAGCGTTACAGTTCAAGCTTTTTTTTTCCCCCAAAGTAATTCTCACATTTCTCTCAGACCTTGAAACTGTTTACAATGGTATTGAGGAAAACCTGGAGAGTCCTAATACATGTGTGTTGCAATGCGTGCCTGCACTGCAGTGAACTTATTCTGCAGCCTACAAGCATGATGTGAAGTTCATTCTGGTCTTTTCCTGCCACATTTTGGCTAAGGACAATGAATAATTATATTAAACTCTGGGCAAATTTGGAAGAACTACAATGTTATAGGTAAGAAAAGAAGACAGACTAATTCCATGTCATTGATACAACACTGAGTAGTACTTCAGTCCTAAAGCAACTTTCATTTGCGTGACTCCTGTGGCCATATCTACACCAGGATCAGTGAGTTCCCCAGCCACAAGTCTTGCATGTTGGATGTATTCTTGGTAGCATGTTAGCCTTTTTGGCTCCATATGTCTGCATAACTACTCTGTGTTACCTCTGCATCCAGAGGGTGGTGGTCAATGGCTTGAAGTCCAGATGGAAGATGGTAACGAGTTCCTCAAGGGTATGTGCTGGGACCGGTGCTGTTTAATATCTTTATTAATGATATTGACAGTGGGTATTGGGTGCACCGTCAGTAAATTTGCTGATGAGTGAGGTTAATGTGCTGGAGGGAAGGGATGACATCCAGAAGGACCTGAACAGGCTGGAGAAATGGGCCCAGGTGAACCTCTTGAGGTTCAACAAAGCCAAGTGCAGGGTTCTGCACCTGGGTCGGGACAATCCCCGTTATCCATACATGGTAGGATGTGATGTGCTTGAAAGCAGCACTGAGGAAAAGGACTTGGGAATACTTGTGGATGAGAAGCTGGACATGAGCCTCCAATGTGCAACTACAGCCAACTTGCATCTGCAGACAACTTGTTGCAGAAGGCCCACTGCATCCTGGGCTGCATCAAAAGAAGTGTAGCCAACAGATGGAGAGAGGTGATTCTGTCCCTCTACTCTGCTCTGGTGAGACTTCACCTGGAGTACTGTGTCCAGCTTTGGAGCCCTCAAGACAAGAAGGACATGGACCTGTTGGAGCACGTCCAGAGGAGGGCCACAAAAATGATTAATGGGCTGGAGCACCTTTCCTATGAAGACAGGCTAAGAGAGTTGGAGTTGTTCAGCTTGGAGAAGAGAAAGCTCTGGGTGCACCTTATAGCAGCCTTCCAGTACCTGAAAGGTGCCTATAAGAAAGCTGGAGAAGAACTGTTCACGAAGGCGTGTAGCAACAGGACAGGGGGCAATGGGTTTTAAACTCAAAAAGGGTATATTTAGGTTAGATATTAGGAAAAAGTTCTTCAATATGAGGGTTGCATATCATTGGAACAGGTTGCCCAGAGAGGTAGTGGAGGCCCCATCCCTGGAGATATTCAAGGTCAGGCTTGATGGGGCTCTGAGCGACCTGATTTAGTGAAGATGTCCCTGCTTACTGCAAGGGGAGTTGAACTAGAAAAAAATCACTCCAGAAGCAGGGTTCTTATTTTTTAATGTAATGTAGAAGTGTGCTTTAATAAGACTGTTAAAGATTAGTGGTGGATCAGGGTGCTGGCATACACCGCACAATACATCTATTTCTTCCTACAGATGCAACCAGTGAATTCCCTCATGGGCCATGGCATTTGGCCTTAAGAAAATGCAGCTATTTCAGTGAACTACAGGACTTCAACACTCAGTTGGATCATAATTTTCAGAAATACAGTTTTGGGCTTTTTAGGACCATTCTCCAACAGCTTATATGCAGGGAAGATGGTGAAAAGAGGGGATCAGATGAGACGAGTATGTTCCAAAAACACATAAAAGCACAGTGGACCCAAATTCTGCTCTGCATTTTAATTTGCTAACCAAGGCCTTAAAGGGTTTTCCCCTTCAACAAAAATCTGAGCAGGAACTGTACTGTTCCTCATTTCACTACGTAGGGCAACCAAAGTCAAGATGTTGCAGCTGCATCTCCTCAGCATACATGTGAAACCTGTTCAGAAGACAGAGAAAGTTAACACTCTCCAATCTAGTTCAGACTTAAAAAATCTAAAATCTTTTTTTTCTGTCTCCATCTACTTCTCTTTAGAGTGAAGCATGACACCCTGTTGCAAGACCCATCATAGCTCATGGGTTCAGCTTACAAAGTCAGCCTGGAGAGGGGAACAAAGGAGTGGAGTGGCCCAAATCACAGCTTAGACAAGTATCTCATGTCACCGCTGAACCAAAATAAATTTTCCATTTCTTTCACAAAACATGAGGAAATATTCACACTTGAGAATGTCTCCCAAATTTTTAAATTTCTGAAGTGGAATTTTCAGAATTTCTCATCTTTTCTGGTGCTCCCCACTCCAGAAGAATTCATTAAATGAAAATTTACCTCCTTGAAAAAAATATGATTTTTGTTATTACGTATTTTGCTGCTGTGCCATGATCCCTTCTCCAAATGGACACTATAAACCAAGAAACCTGTCAAATATAAATGTAATTTACATTTTCCCCTGAAGATTGAAATTTGTTCTCTTCTACATTGTCCGTTCACCTAGCTCATTAGGTTTTTCCTTATTAGGCTTGTTACAGCTCTCCCCAGTCTTAATCAACCTAATTAACACAATCTCATTATTGAGTTAATATTTTCCTGATTAATAAACATCTATGATGCCAAAGAGTTTTGACGTACTCTCTGTCTAAGGTTTGAAAAATCACCAATAATCTTGTCTTTTCTGTTTCCTAGACAGATTTTTTCCATAGTAATCACAGAATCACTAGTTTGGAAAAGAACTTTGAGATCATTGAGTCCAACCATAACCATCCTCTACTAAATCATATCCCTAAGCACCTCATCTACCCATCTTTTAAATAAATTCAGGGTTGGTGACTCAACCACCTCCCTGGGCAGCCTGTTTCAATGCTCGATAACCCTTTTGGTGAAGAACTTTTTCCTAATGTCTAATCTGAACCTGCACTAGCGCAGATTGAGGCCATTCCCTATACAAGCACATAACCCCAGTTCTTCTTAACCTGAACCACTCTGCAGTAGCAGAACGGAATTAATTTTTCCTAATAGAAAGGGCTTGCTTGCTGATCTGACAGGAAGTCATCATAGTGGCCATTCAACCAGTGTGCTGCTAAGAAGGCTTCTCAGCTCCCCAGGTTTGTGGCTCCTCGCTGTTACACTAGTTCAATTTTCTGCTGGGAATCTTTCCTCTCATACTTTCAAGAACACTTTCAATAAATAGCTATTCTATGGCAATTTGCCTCCTTTCATTTTCATTAAATCCAGAATAAAAGGGGGTCTAGAAATGTTATATTTTCTGGGACATGAGGAGTGTTCACTTTCATTGAGAGATCTCTTGATAATGACCTAAGTTACATTTTTTCAATAAGTTCTCCTTTATTTGATTTTTCTCCATGCTTTAAAAACTTGGTGAATTTCCTTTGCAGAAACCACATAGGTACAGTCTGCAGATTATTTAGTGTTCTACATCAGTGATCATTTAAATCAAATTTTTTTTGTGAAGACAAAAGAACCCACTCTTCTCCCAGAGTTGATCACACCAACCCCTTTTTTAAGGTAAAAAACAAGTAAATTTTGCGGGGTTATTTTAATTCCATGCAACCAGTTAAAATGTTAGAAGCTGATGACAATGACAAATCCATGATAGAAGAAGATATTAGCTAATAGTATAATCTGTACCAAATTACCTCTTAGTCATTAGCTTCATAAAAGGTGTTAAAATAACCACCATTTGTCATTGGCATTGTTTGTTTCAAATTCCTTCAACAAATGCTATATAAAGGACATACCAAATGCTAAACAAAGGACTAACCAATCCCATTCCTGTTTTCAACTGTTCAGGTGTCTTCCCCACCACTTTCATTATACAGATGATTTTCTGCCTCTCACTGAAAGCTGGGGGGAGAAATGATCCCCGTAGTTATATTAGGTGTGCATTGTTCCTCAGCCAATTGGATAATGCTAATATAATGTGCCCAGCCATTTGTTTTTAAATTAGTAACAGCAGAAAAACAAAATAAAGGTAAACCCTCACTTTTTTTCAGTTAAATCCCCGGTATATTTTAGATAATATAAGAGCTAGAAGTAACTTAGGGATACAGACCACCCTATTTACTTGAATTCCCTGATCATTATATCACAAAAATACTAAGCAAAAGGGATCACAGTCAGACAGTTTTTCATCCAGCTTCTGGAAAAATTAACAACATGAAAGTATAATAACAGATGCAGAGTTTCAGAACAAGGGTCCATCTAGCCCACAGCCTCCGGCAGAGGCCATCAGTAGCTACTCAGGGAAGAAAGAGACAGAGCAAAGCAAACATACATGGTACATCCCCAAACTGCTCTACAAGCTCCGACTATCTTCACATTAGGAATTTCCTGAGTTTGATGTGATTTTTCCAATCGGTAATCCTCAACAGACTTCTCCAGTCTTCCCCAGACTCCATGTCAACTTTTTGCATCTGCAACCTCCATTAGCAAGGACTATCACAGATCTGCTTTAAAAAACTCCTTTGGATTCATGTCAGACCAGCAGAAAAGTTGGTGGCTGTTGAGACTAGCAGTCTGGATAGGCTTGGTGGCAAATCAGCTCCCTCTGCCCTCTTTTGCACTGTTGCAAGCTCATAGGAACCATGGCTGGGACCAGAATTGTGCCCCAGGCCTTGAGTTACCTTTTCTACTCTTTTTTGTCCTAGGGTAGCATGTCACTAGTGCTAAGATGCCAAGCATAGAGGTATCCACTCCTAGTGCTAGTTGATGCTACTGGTGATAGCCACAAGCATTTGAGAAGGTGATAGACATGTACACAGATAACACAGTGTCTGAACTGAGATGACCTATCAGTCTCTGCAACTAGGTGATACAGTAGGCAAAAAATTCTCTAATGCTTATCACAACCTACCCATCATGTGCCGCATACTTCTCTCCACTGCAATGTCTTTGGTGTTACTGGATATTAGAGTGCCTGGGCATCTGAATTGCTCTGTGCTCTGGATTACAGAAGAAAAAAATAAGAATAGAAACCTGATTGCATCACTCGGTCTATCTCTCTGCAAGGGAGACATGTTCCCTGCAGCAAATGTGAGCGTACTTACAGTTTTAAATGTCTCAAGTAATTGTGCTTTCACATTTCCCTCACAAGACTATTCAACACTTCAAAGTAGCTCAAGATTTTCCTGGCATTCTGTCTAAATATTCCCTGCTTAATCTCATCTCATTACCTCCTAAGTAATTGTATTCTGTCCTTGGGGTCTATTCACTTTGCACATTTACAGACTGCTACCCAGTTCCCCCGAGTGTAAGCTTCACTCTGAGGCAAATGACACATTTTTACATTTGAAATCTTTCCTTCAAACTGTTCACAATTATTCTTGCGATCTCCCATACTAATGTAGTCTCTACAGATAGATCAGAAGGTAAGTTTCTGACTTCAGAGGCTTGCAACCTACCTTGCTTTCTTTCCCCCCTCTTTGAGCTCTTGTCAACCCACACCTATTCATGTGAATATCCTTTGAATTCAAATATTCTTTAAATGCCTTGAGTTTGCAAGGCTGGGATCAATACACAAAGTAGAAAAGAAGGAAATGGAAAGGAAAATACAGTGGGGAAAAAAATGTCCAAAAGTCAAAAGGCCTATAGTCCACTGTTAAGGGAGATTTTTCAACCCTTTCATAATCTGTGGCTGGTTTCCATTTTTCAGATGTAGTAAGTTAAAAGTATTCTTTTTCGCTTTTTGAAATTCCACTTTATAGAACAAAACCTAATAATTCTTCTTCATTTATTACCTTTTTTTGCATCCAATTCTGAAAATAGTTCTCCCTTTTCTCTCACTTAAGATTGTGACATGCTTACATGATTGTAAGTGATTTATCTTTCTGGTCTTATTTTCATCTTCCCTGAATGGCTTCCAGTTCACTGTGAATTATTTGATACTATGGCAAGATGTAATCTAAGCTTGCAATTTCTCTGGCTTTCTAGCGAATAGTTTGCTGGACATGAAATATGGACGCGCTGGTAGAACGGGATGTTGCAGGGTTATGGTGTTCATCCAGTAACCCACGGGCTTGAAGGAGCAGGTTGGTTTAGCTGGAATGCAGTTAGTGATATTTCTTGTTTCTGTCTGAATCCAGAGAGTGCTGGACCACGGTCTTTATTCAGTGGCAAAACTGGTGGTTGGGCTTTGTGGCGTACAAGCCTGGGACAAGGTCTGCTTTCCTGGCGCTGCTCAGAACCCATTGAACTAGAACAGGTGCAGACTGTGCTCGAATGCTTGACCTCGCTGTGGACTAAAGGGAAACTTCTACAGGAGCCAGTGCAACTCAAGTTACACAGAGTTACAGTGTAACACAGGTTGCACAAGTTCTTATGGGGAAAACATTGGACCAACTAAACCTGAATGCACAAGAGAAACGTGCTTTACTTTTCTTTGCATTGCAGGTGTTGTGGACTCATAACTGCTTAACATCATTGTAACAGTCACAAGGTGAAATTCCTGATGATCTACAGCCTGTGCTTGCTTGCTAGGTTAGGATGGATGTCACAGGTAAATCTGACTCCAGTGTTGTTTCCATTGTCTGCAGTGGGGAAGTCCTGGCTCTCAGCAGCAGCACAAGATCCTGCCAGTTTCAGAAGGAATCTACTGTCATGATTGCCTTCACAGTGCCCATTTCAGCTGTCTCCAGTGCAGCGTGGCAGTTGCATGCTGCAGTATCAGTAGCAGGGACTGCCCAGAGCTGCAGGAATGAAGCACTGGGCTGCAATCAGCACAAGCCCATTGCGTGACGACCCTGCTCAGCCCTGAGCTCGTCTGCGAGGAGGAAATGTAGTTAGTGGAGCTCCCAGGAGGATCTCGGGCTTTCTAGAGGTAGTGGAAGCAGAAATAGTGGTGGCACGGAGGGAAACATCTCCCTCAGACCCAGTGGGGCTGCATTATTTTCCATCAGTTGAGGATTTAATCTCGTGCTTGAAGTAGATCTTTAAACTGAATGAGAACAGCACTGCTAAATGCCTTCCTGTTTAAATGATGAACTCAGTGGCTGAAAGAATATAAAATATTTATAATATGGAGGAAGCAAATGCAGTTGTTAAAGAACAGTTGAAATAAGGATACAGAGGGAATCTGAGTCCTCTCTTCTTTTCATTGCCTAAGCCCAATCTTACTTGCCCTGATATTACAATGGGGTAACTCCACTGCTTCAAACTCTTTCATAGCAGTGGGACTGCAATAAAAATTAAACTTTTATTGTTTATCCCTTTTTAAGCAGAAATGTTGAATAAAGAACTTTGGAAATTTGTCTCCACAACTTCATGCCTAACCTAGATTGTTATGTGGCCTTTTGGACACCAGTCTCAGCTGTCTCAGTCCCTGGAAAACCCCCATCCACAGCCATGGTGTTACAATCAGGCCCCTTCAGTGGGTAAGCAGACGCAGGTAGTCAAATATTCTGCACTCTCTGTCCTGGGGTCTCCTAGTATCAGTCTTGTTGTCAGATGCTGTAGTAAATGGTATGAATTCTCCTCAGCATGTGCCTTTGAGAAACCAGCCATCCCCAAATTACTTTGAAAGTGACTACAAAAGAAAAAATCTGTGGACAGAGGTAGTGAGGAAGCTGCCTGCAGACCAGGGTGTGGGTCAGGATGTGCCAGATCACCTGCGTTGCCACAAGTCAAGAATATTCAGTGCACTGGTACTTCCAGCTACCACCATACCACAGAAGTCAATAATTTCACATTTTATCATTATTATTCCATATTTCCATGCCTTTAAGCTTTTTGAAAACTTTGCCTGACTCCCCTGGCTTCTACTGAAAGCAAACAGCATGGTACCAGCCATGCACTCTGCAAAAACGTCAGACCATGCTCTCCAGCCTACTTTGGTGAAGCCTTGGGTCACAGGGAAGGACAAAGTGAGTTTCAAGTCACTTCATGTGCAAGTCCTCCTCTATTTTTAGTTCATTTTGGACTGCATTATTTCTTTTTTTTTTTTATTTTACCCACATATAGAGCATATATTGTTTTCAAGCCCACAAAACTTGGATAGGCACTGACTGTCTCCTTTCTTTGCTATTTAGTGGGACTGTTACTGATGAAAGACTATGCCAGTGACTAAACAGACAGCTGAAGTATCAGGAATTTTTACAAGTTTTCCAAGACTTCTGATAGGAATTCCCTGGCAAAAAACTCCCTTTTGAAGCTCCCATGAGGAATAAACCAGTTTATGCAGAAGTGTCATGGCTGAAACACTTCTAATATAAATCCATATTTCTGCATGTCAACAGATATAATATTGGATCTCACTGGCTCAACAAAGGCTACAACAAGCCAACAAAAGGTGTGTGTAGGGCTGCAAATACAGTATCCCCTCTTGAAAACCATGCAGACAGCAGAGTAACAGCAGGAGATGCTGCAAAGAGGGACCCACCCTTGGGGTCTGTGGGGTCTGTCACCTTTCTCAGTGGTATTTGTGTTGGCAGGTTGCATGGAGTGACCTTGTAATCCAAATAGCGGTGGAATGTCCATGTACAAGTGTGCATACAAAAGTGTGTGTGTGTAACCAAAACAGCCCTGGATCAGCTGTACAAGGGTGGTGGGAAATTTGCAGGTGTTTGCTGAAGTTTTGTGAGTGTTAAGTATTGCAGTTTATCTGTTGTATTGCTGATATAGATCCTGAAGTTATTGTTCACTCATTGCCAATTAATTATGCATAATTTAAAAATCAATAAAGCATTTCAGTTCTGATTTGGTATAAACCACATGAGCATTTTTTTTTTTTTTTTCTGGTAGCAGATGCACACTCTGTGTGATTTTGGGCAGAAACTGCTTGGGGGGGTTTTCTGCTTTCTAATTAGAGTTATCATTTGGAAAAGATAATGCTAATGCAGTGTCCAAGAATTCATCACAAATGTAGCAAAGCATATTTTATATCCCTTTTCACCACTAACATTTAGGAAGTGAAGCAAACTGTTTACATGCTTACCCTGAGGTTTGTTTTTTGAATCAGTGACTGCTTTAGAAATGCTGTTACAGCTACTGCCATTGCACTGCAGCTGCACTTCCCATTACCTGGCGATTTAAGACAATGAAGATATGGACTAATACAGCTGTTTTATTGTCACCCAGACCTGCCATCCCTGCTAGCAGAGCTCAGACTTTCACCCTCCCCTCACAGAGTTCGTTGCACAAGTAAACAAAAGACAAATGAGAAAACACAGCCAGGTGCCCCATGAGTGAAAAATTGCCATGCAGATTTTTTGGGCTATTGCAGAGGTAGAGATGGATCATTTGTGATGTATCGTTTAGTCTTCTTTTTCCTCATCCATTTCCACCACATACTAATATGATTACCTGCTCTATTTAGAGCATATTCTTTCAAGTGGACAGGAATCTGCTAAAATAATTTCCTTTTGATTCTCAAATGCCTAGTTTTAATTCAATAAGAAGTAGGATATGTATAGGTAGCATGTCACATACTTTTAACATAACTTTTAAAGTGCAAGAAAAAGCAATTTCCCTGCCCCATTGGGTCTTCAATCTAATTAGACAGCAGTCAATTGAAATCTAATGGACTGGTGGGTCTATTACCTTAAAGAACCCAGGCAGATTTTGAACTTGTATCTTCATTTTTTGTTACTGCTTTTGTACTTTACCTTCCCATGAGCAAAGACATTAGTAAAGGAGCTTATCTTAAGGAGGTCATCTGGCACTCCCAGGACAGAGACGGGTATGAGGGTCACTCAAGGCAGAGACGATGGTTGGATAGAAATGTGATGTGAGGTTGATATGCCAAGGGAACACAGACGAGTATTTCTGAATTTTCTACTGTACAAATTGGTAGATATAATATTGAAGGAGACATGTAGCTTGATTAAAAATTTGGAATAGAGCGAGTGCAACATTTGTAAAGGGAAGTCATGCTTTACAAACCACTTTCAGATTTGTCAAAACAGTTGCTAACGTGAGAAAATGGGTTACTTGTTGATATACTGAATTGAGATTTCCCTAAAGCTTGTGGTACTATCCCCTACCAAGGAATGTTAAAGAAATCATGTAGTCTTGGGAAAAAAAGAAAGAAAACATCCTCTTTGAGCAATAGCAGGCTAAGATGTAGAAACTTAAGGGTACGAATAAGAATTTGATTTGTGTGATGGAGGGGTTACAGACCCATAAAATATATTCAGCATATTCATAATTGAAGCATAAAAGTATGTGAATAATGAGGTAGCAAAGTCTTCTTATAATTTTATATAGTCAAATCCAAAGCTCATTTCCATGTTGCATCAGGATCTTATGATGCTAACAGATCTGACACTAAAATGGAAGATGGAACTAAAGGTCAATACATGCAAACTAAGGCATGTAGGCCAAAACATCTTTAATAATAATTGCACAGTGATATGGTAGAGATTATTGCCACTAAGGAGAAAATGCTTGAACTCCCTCTGGTTGTTTCCTGAAAAACACTGATTCAGCACTCAGTAATGATTTGGAAACAAAGTAAAGGAGAGTATTAGGTATGATTGACAAAGGAACTGATAGTTAGAAAAAAGTATTATGCCATCATGTGGATCTGTGATGCCCTCTCACTCTGATTGATGCCCAAAAGGATATAGGACAACTAAAAACGATAAAGGAAAATGTCATAAGGATGATAATACCAATGCAGTTACTTCCCCACAATGAAAAACTGAGCAAAACCCCTTCTCTGCTTGGAATAGAGGAAGAGGGCTACAAGAAAGAAATATAAAATCATAAGTGATACAGAGGACATGGAAAAAAAGGAAAATTTTCACATTTTTGCACATGAGTTTTAAGGGCACTCAGTGAAATTGGAAGGTAAGGGTTTAAAATTAAAATGGTATTTTTACACAGCTCAGAATACAATGCAGAAACTGTTGCTGTCAGATGGTGTAAGGAAAAATATACACACGGTTTCAAAGAGAATTCTGCAAATTAATCAGAAATAAATCTATTGATGTTTTTCAACTATAAGCTTACAAATACAACCTTAATGCAGTGAGTGCCCCAACTATCAACATCCAGAAGCTCAGAAGGAATGCTGTATACTTGCCTGGTGTCTTCCACTCCTTAATTTTTTTAATACTAGGTATGACTGTAGAGAAAGAAAGATGTGTGTAGCTTTAAGAAAAAATTGCATTGAATCATGTTCCTACATTTATTGTACTTCCCTGGCAGAAAAGTGGGAGCTGAAAGGATGGAAAATTCCTTTCAAGATGCAGGTGTTTGAAAAGATTCTTTGGGCCAAGTTTGACCTCAGGGATTCCTTCAGTCTTATCATGGTCCAGATGTCAGGGGGATGAGGGTGTCTCCCCCCTCACTTCTAGTGCTGCAGATCACCCCTAAGTCAGTATTATCTCTGAAATTTCAGAGCCATTGGTGACTTAAAAGCACAAAACCATTGACAACTAAGTGTGACTTAGTGATTTACCTCCTGCCTGTCATGCTTAGAGAATAGCCAGAGACGTTCGGGTATCTGTTGTAACAAGTCTGCCACTGACACAAGTGAAATCTGTATACAACTGCTTTCTTCCACAAAAATCTTGGTTCTGTTTCTTCTGTCAATCGCCACCAAAAGCAGCTAATCCCCACCCAGAAATCACCACGTGCACTGACTTCGCTTGCCCATGGCTTTATTGAATATCCCACATAACACTGATAGAAGTTTCCTTTCTGTAGACAAAACATTTGTGATTATCTCATTTGTCCTAGCAACAAAAATAATGATGCATATTCAACCTGTCATACAAAATGATCTGAAAATGCTACAGATACTAAAAAAAAACCCCCAAAAACAGACTCCAGAAGGACTTAATGAAAAGACAAAAGAAAACAAATAGGTCTTCCTTGGTTTTTCGGCTGGAATTTCAAAGCATACCATGTTTCTTTCCAAACCACATTTTATTCTTTTCAAAGTATTTGGAAGACCCAAAATGACATGTTTCTTCTGGATGTGGTATTGCTTTTATAGGGATTTACTTGATATCATTTTTGCTTTTGCCTGATCTTTTACTGTTAAGAAATTCACCCTGCTCATCCTACACCAAATTCTAATGAAAACCTAATATGGTAAAAAAAGTTTCAAAGCCTGGAATATCCACTCGCATTTTTAGAATGTTTATAATGTCAGGGTTTTTTCTGACAATGTACTTTTAAAATGTTTTGGTGCACAGGTGGCAGCAATATAGCCTTTGTGAAATCAACACACATAAATTCATTTATCAATACACTATCTAATTTCAGGTGCAGAAATGTGGAATGTGAATATGGAAAAATGTGCTTATTTCATGCATAACTTTTGACTGCTGTAATATCTCCTCCCTCCCAACCCCCTATTAAGGCAGCTTGTGTTTTAGACCTTACTTTCTCATATTTGCTTATAGCTCAACTGTCTTTATGCACATCCTATAGATTGGGAATTGTGATGTCTCAGAGATCTGTTGTTAATGACATGGAACACAGCTAAATATGTGCCTGCCTGCTCTGCATCACTACTCCCTAACCCTGGTAGAGAGGAGACATCTCTTGGACAAAGATGCCAAGCACCGTGGGCAGAGGAATGGGGAGAAGTGGGCAGGAAGCTCCCCAGGCTCTGCTCACCTACACAGGCTGAGATGCAGCACCCTTTTCCTGAGCAGGAGAGTCTTTTCTTGTTTGATCAAACTTTTTTCCTTCTCTCTCATCATTTGTGGTTACATTTTGCATTCCTATTTTCCTTTGTTACATTCATCTCCTGTTCTAACAAATCAATGTGTTGCTAGCAGCTGTTTTTCTGTAATTCAGGAAAAAAGTGAAATTTAATTTCACTTTTTGGGGAAAAAAACCAAAATGAAACAACACAAACAAAACCCCCAGCAGATAATTTAAAAATACCAAAACAAAAGATTTTAGCCTAATCCAAAACTTTCTAATTTTTTTTTTCAATTCAGAAATGGTTGTTGAATTTGTTAGAAATGTGTGAATACTTTTGGCTTCCCAGAAAAGCCAATAATTGTTGTATTTACTGTGGAAAAAACAGAGATAATCTCACCCTTCACACTGATTATGCATGACATGACAGGTGGCTTTTTAAAACGGAAATACACTTCACTTTCCTAAAGTACTGGTAGAAATGGAATAGTTTAAAAATCTAATCTCTTCTCACTTTAGCCTGGTAAATCTCCCAGTGTCTTCAGAGAGCTCTGAATGAAAGCCTTGCATATTTCTTCCCTTTTGTTGTGAGTTTTCTTTCCACTGTAACAAAGGTCAAATTTATTCCAATCCAATACAGATTATGCATTTTATATGTACCAAGTATTTTCAGTATGTTTAATGAAAGTATCCCTTTAACTAGTGAGATTTTTTTATTTGTGATCTACTTATTAAAAAAACCCAAGAATTAAAATAGGCGCCAGTTGTATCTTTCAATGAATAGTAAACCTGTACAACTAAAAATTTAATTCTCTGTAGCAATTGGATATATTGATTCAGAAATAACTCAGAAAAAAAGAGATCAAAAATTGATGTTGTAACTGTTGTGAATGGACAGCTGGGGAGAGGGGGGAGGTTAGTTCAGACAAAACCAATCTCTCACAAAATATACCTATGGGGGCAAAAGGAATTTAGACTACTGTTTGAAAAACTGAGTTGCAAACCCATAAATATTTTCAGCTTCGATAGGATGATAGGAAGCCAAAATCTTTTAATGCAAATATGTCCATGCAATGTGGGAACTGCAGATCAAACACCTTCTCTCTTAAATGTCTTGTACAGTCTGGTTTCTCCAGATAGTCTCCATCCTCAAATGATTTGAAATAACATTGTTTGCTTGTTCCCTGTCAGCAAAGGATTATGAATGTTTTTTCCATCCTACTTTTAGGTAATCAGATAACAAACATAGGATTGATATTTTGCCTGTGAAATTGTATTACATTTATGACCATAGAATTGTTCATTTTATTAGTTAAACTTCAAGGTTTTGTTAATCCAAAATCCATTCAAGAAAAAAACCTTTTTAAACCGCCTTTTTTTTTGGATCACAGTTTTAGAGAAGTTATACCTTTGATTCTAGCTATTGTTTGGGCTTTTTAGAGTGTTTCAGCATTCTAGTAATATATGATACTTTGTTCAGTTCTTTGCCCACACCAGAGAAAAGTTACAAGAAAAAGTCTGGAAAACATAGAAATTCAAATTCAGCATGTCAGAGTTTGTCCATTTAGAGATGAATTGACCATGACCTGGAATTGCATAAAAGAGACAAATGAAAGGATTATAAATAAGACCCCACATTTTTAGTGGTGAAAGTAACTGATTATTGGAAGAGCTCACCCTCTAAAGGGGTTCTGCCTTTCTTGGAAGTCTTTATTTGTAACAAGTGTGAGCCTGATGCAGGTGAGGGTCTGTGGTGTGTTAAGGGAGGGTATGACTAGGTAAAGACTGAGTACGAAGAGCTGTGAGGAGGAGAAGGAATATCATGATGCTTGGGAGGGATGGTCCGGCATGCACTCAGTTTCTTCATAACATCTAATACCAATGTACATTCGCTACCAGTGATGCTCCCTCCCAAATAATACAGAAAAATTTTGTAGATGGAAAATATATGAGAAGAAAGAAGAAGAGCTCAACCCAAAGTTTCATGAGCACCGGAAAGTTTGGGAACAGTCCAGATTTCAAAGAGATACTTAACTGCATTCTTCAAATATCTCTGTGAAACCCAGTTACACATCACACAGAAATGGTATACTCATTGTGCTGGGATCATTTTTAACTGGAATTTGGCCAGACCTTTTTAAGCACAAAGGCAGGCAGGGGAACAATCCTGTCATTAAATGTCCTTGTCATTTTATCTTCAATCCTCTGATTCGTTGCAGATGTTGCTTTGGAAAGTGTTTTAGTGCCTTTCTCGCTTCAATTACCATCAGTTCACACTCAGTTCATAATGGCAGAATAATTGAGCTGGGGACTAGTTCACCATCCTTGTGGATCTTTTTGACATCTACTTGTGGTTCCTCTATTTCTTTATCTTGCATCAGATTTTTGCTCAGAAGACTGAATTTGAAAGTGTTTGAAGGTTTGAAAAAAAGGACAAAGACTGATTACTTTGGTAACTTTATTTCAACATTAGATTAAATTTTTATGGGTTATAATGATAAGCCCTAAGCAAAAAAAGATTGTAGTAACTCTGAGATGTATGACTCAATATGAAGTCAGCACAGAGTGTAATTCACAATTTTTTTATTTCTAGCAAGGTCAAGTTAATAAAATGATATCAAGTTTACAAGTAAATGATATTAGACAAACTCTAGGTGCGTGAATTTATAGTGTTTAATTTATAGTGTTTACACTGAACAATAAAATCAACCAACAATTTACTGTTTGTGTATTTCCTTTTTCATAATTTACTGGGGAAATTACTATTAATATAATCCATAAATATAATTTTATTTTATGATTATTTTAATATTAATTCAAGAATATCCTTAATGATAATTTGCAGACATAGGGTTAGTATTCAGCTAGTGTAATTCTACTGTGCAATGTAATTCACTGACCATGATAAAATCTTAGATTATCTATATAACAATAAAGTTAGTTGTTCATAATTATTTGAAATGGAGTAAAAATGTCACCAAGACACTTGCAGAACCATTGTAATTGCTCTTCTGTAATAATATTTCTAAATAGCAACTGAAAAGTTGGTTTCTACGGAGAATTGGAAATAGTAATTGCACAGTGTGGTGATCTGGCAGTGTTTCTGGAAACAAATCAAGAGAGAAATAATTATACAAGACTTTCAGAGCTTCAGTTTCAAAAACTGAGCTCATTTCTGAATCTGGCAGACATTTCTTTGCCAGCTTAAGGAAATATCAAGTTTTCTGTGTGTTTAGTTTTAAATGAGGTAGAATGTTGGATTTGTTATGTCCATATGTTTGCAAACACAAATATTATTCCTCCTAAAGTCAGCAAGAGAAATCACCAAAACATTCCAGATCGACCATCAATGAATACAAATGCACAAACACAATTTGATTTTTTGGAAGTCAATTCACACAAGCTTTCCCTAAACTTCAGTATACAGATTTATGAACGGATACCTGGATACCTTTTTCACAGTGCCATGGACCCTCTTCAGAGAAGAAGGTGGTATGCCCTCTTAGGTGCTTGATTCTTACAATGGCAAGAAATTAACTCACCACTTTCCTGCTCTTCTTTCCACTGCCATTTGGCAAAAACCTAAGGGCATTTAGAAAAAGAGGAATTTTCTTTTGCTTACTTGGGTTGTGTAATCCTCGTAGCACTGAACAGGCTGTTCTGACAACATTTGCATTGGCAGTGGACAGAAAGAGAACTCTTCTGACCAAGCAATAGTCTGAATATGATCTATTCATGGTGATCTCTTGCATTCAGCTTCACAGACAAGACAACCAAACTTGCATAAATCCTCTAATCCTTGTCCACCTTTGAAAAGGGAGCACATGGGCTCCCTGTCTTCTGTTCCTCTTGAACCTCTTCCTGGTCCACAGGCTCAGTGGTGGTACCAGGCTAAGGAAATGCTCCTCACACACCTTCAAGAGTATTCCCAACCTTATATATTCCCATCAGTGTCCTCAGTCAACCCCAAAGAAAAGGGGTCTGCAGAGCTCTTGTTACCAGGCTCTGACACAATGGTTCTGTCACTCCTGTGGTCCTGCAGAATGTTTTGCTTGCCCTATTGATGTGACACCAGCCAACTCTAGCAAGTGTTAACTGTTGTGGTACTGAAAGGCACAACATCCTGGCACTGCTGACAAACAACTAAATTAACTCCTTTTCTTTGGCTTTATTACATTTGTGAATGTGGGAGCCATCACCCAGCCAAATCTTGAGAAAGTGCCCTAAGGATTGAAGCTCTCATTCTGCTTTCTCTGTAACACATTCCTTTCCTCTCACTGCACAGACACTTGCCCCATAATCTTTCAAACCCAGCACCGGGAGTATTTTCCATGCTCACTCCATTGGCACAGCCCCTCTAGGATTTCACACTGTTGTCAGGTAAGTCAGTGCTTTGTTGGCAATTTAAACTTTTCCTCTGAACTTCTCTTGATTTGCTTTTACTACTGAGAAATTTGGGGAACCTCAGTCATCCCCTGTAGCTACAAGAAACAGAAATTATCTTCCGCAGCAGGAGACACAACTTCAGCTGTATTCACAGAGCCCTATTGCTTAATATTTCCAATGGTTTTCAGATAGCTCCTATCTTGGAGTCTAAAGCTGCTCTCATACCTGCAGAGATATTTTTGCACAAAGCAAACAGAGTTCAAACCAAGTTCCCTGTCTGCAGTGTTCACTACATCATCATCAGGCTCCTCGTTGTCTGGATTGCAAGTTGGATGAGGCTGGCTTGCTTTTTTTTTTTTCTCTTCATTTCCCAGCTTCTTACTTATGCCCAAAAATTCTCCAGGGGCAGAAAGTGTCTACAAGACTTTAATGAGGAGACTAGTCTTGGATGGGGAAAACTTTTCCTAACCTAATGTTTAAACACACAGTTCAGAATTAGCTGAAAAAATGTGTCTCTATAAGCTAAAAAAAAAAAAAAAAAGTCCTATTCCCTTTGTATTACAATTAAACATTAAGAGGGATTCAGCAGAAGAAAAGTCCATATTTACCTCTCAAACTGTATTTCTGTGGTAATTCTATTACTCTAAAAAATTTATTTTTACAGGGAGCCTGATAAGACTTTTTAACTCTATTTACATGAGCTTAATGTTTACCTATACATTGTAGTCCTAATCTTGAGAATTTGCTCATGCTTTTAGCTGTTGCTCATATATTTCTGTATGTCTTTTACACAAATAAAGTGTCAATTATTATAGCATGAGCCAAGCTGTTTTGTCCCTTCAGCTATATGATATGCAAGGATATATATATAAAATTATTCTGAATATGCATGAATAATTAAAAAAAATATTATCCTGGGCAAATTTTTAATGCCTTTGCCTGAATTTTGAACTGTGGAGAAAAAAAAAAAAATCATACATATATATATTTATGGAGAGAGAGAGAGAGTGAGGGTGTGAAACAATGCTACAGCCTTTACCAAAAAGTAAAAGCACAAAGGGGCTGTGTGTTGAATGTGTAAAGCACAGCTGGGAAGGAACCAGCACCAAAGAAATATTCATATTCTCCATGCAGTGATACTGCTGGTGCCACTGGGAGTGCCATGGAAAATACGGTGATTCAGTTATTGGGCCCAGTCCTTTGCACTGTTTTGCAGTAACTGTACTCATGTGAATCTTCTCAGGGAAGCTTGCTGTGTAACTCACATGTGTAAAATTGCTCTTATGGAGAAATACTGGAGTGATTAGGCCCACAGCTTCTAATGGGCGATTCATAGAAAAAATTCTATGGGGTTTAAATATTTTTGCTGCTCTTTGACGCCATCCAAGTTCTTCCAAAGGTTTTTTGGCCTATGTATGGAACCCATAGGAAAATAAAGAGGGTTGTCCATATATTATGCACAGATTTTTGAAAGACTTCTTCCATTGATATATAGAGAATTTACTGACTGAGCCTCCCCACACAGTGGGAGAAAATTGTTTCTCTGTGGCTTTTTCTATTTATTATCAGATTCACCTTAGGAGTCCAAGTTATTTTTTAATACTTCTCTAATGTTGCTTCTTTTCAAGGATAGGGGAAGGTCGGGATGGAGGAGATTACATTTTATTTTGATATTATTATTATTCCTGCACATGTGATTGTGTCAAGCTGTAAATTCCTCGCTAAATTTTTTAAATCCCTCTGATGTCTGACAAGGAGTTGGAAATATGTAAATGTTAAATTTTATGCTTTTTTCCGTGTTACCAAAGTCTGCAGTTCTATTATAAACTGTCATCTGTAATACAATCAAAGGAAAATTGGTAGGAAACCTTATTGTTGTCCAAGGAACATTCCTTTTTACATGGATTTACTGACTTTAATGGGATTTAGACTGTCTGGCTCAATCTGGAGCTTTTAGAAAAGCTGGGAGAGACTGAGTCAGAAAAGAATTGGGTTGTTTATGGGATGTCCCCAAATTTTACCTTGATTTTCAGTGGTGTGTAATGTCACAAAAAACATTTCCCTCTTGAGTCAGAGTATTTCAGTTCTTATAAATGTGTTTATATCATCCTTCCTGCGGTGTTTATACCTTTCTTATTGCTGTCTGACACCACTGTCAGTTTGTAGATTAAAAAAATAGCATGAAATTAAGAGTTGTATCAGTCTGCTTGGCTTCCTCCTATCTCTTTGCTTTCCTGTTACTGCTTGGCTCTTGAACACAGCTTGCTATTTGGATTTGTACAATAACAATATTGTACAAATGTTTTACAATAGCTTGAGGGAGTGTTTGCCCTGGACCAGGTAGGATGTGTGGTAGGAAGGCATGGTTCAAATGCAGAATAAAGCTGCTGTCTTTGCCCCATGCAATTTACAGATTTTTAGCTGGAAAGGAGTTTCTTACCCAGCAGCAGTGCCCTGCTCTGGCAAGACCAGTCTCTGTTTTCCTGAGCTGGACACTGTGGAACAGCAGGACCTGCTCTTCCCAGGAGTGTTGGAACTTGCATTTCTGCCAAGGGAACAAACCACCAACCAGACCATGGACCTCATAACAGAAGGTACTCACTCACTCCTGATCCCACTAGGAGTCAGTATGTAGACAGCCATGAAAGAAGCAGAAAAACTGATACTGGTGGTAGGGTAAAAAACTCAAGAAAAGACACAGCCAGAGGGTCCAGGATAAGCTTGCCTTGAATGCGTGTCTATTTACCCAAAATCATTAAAGATAAACCTGAAAAAAATGAAGAATGGAGGGCAAACCTGTGGTTCTGCCTTATCCACCTGAATGCCCTGAACATTCTTATTGCTTGCAAGTTGATTTCATTTCAAAATGCAAGATGGGAAAGCTGCAGTAGGGAGATGTACTTAGGGACATTCGGGAGGTGGATCCAGGCCTTGGCAATGCTCTAAATACTTGGCTGTCAGGACAGCAGTGGGTGCTGGTGTTTTATGTCTAGTAGAACTAGTGAGACTGGTGAGATGTGAGACATCACAGAATGATAGAATGGGAGATATAGGAAGGGAGCTCTTAAGGTCATCTAGTTCATCACCCTCCTTCAAGAAAGGTCAGTTAGAGCCAGTTGACCAGGACTATGTCCAGATGGCTTTGGAATATCTCCAAGGATGAAGACTCCACAACCTCTTTGGGCAACCTGTCCCACTGCTTGATCATCACCACAGGGAAAAAAATGTTTCTTGATTTTCAGACAGAACCTCCTACGTTTCAGTTTGTGGCCACTGCCTCTTGCCTAGTCACTGGGCATTACTGAGAAGGGCCTCGCTTCCTCAGCTTCATTCCCTCCCTTCAGGTATTTACATACATTAATGAAATTCCCCCTGAGGCTTCTCTTCTCCAGGCTGTAAATCCCAGCTCTCACATCATCTCCCCATATGAACGATGCTCCAGTTCCTTGATCATCTTTGTGGTCCTTCGCTGGCTTTGCTCCAGTAAATCCCATTTCCATTAGGTCCCTAGGCTTTCAGCCAAAGAGAAAGAAACTTCATGGATTACTTACCTACTGAATGAGCCTGATTTTCTTATACAGCCATTGAAGAGAAGTCCTGAAGTCTAGCCGGCTTAAACCTCTGTGGGCTTTCAAAGGTATTGGTAGTCTCTTTCTAAATTCAGGGAACATAACTTATTTTAGGTTGATGAGTTGTTCCCCTCTTCTTTCTATCCACCTAGTGTCATGTACCTACATTTCTGTGAGCCACATCTGAATTGCCTAACTAGAGAATTAGACCTCGCAGGCTGTGTTTTGTCCAAAGTATAAGACAATAGATAATAAATACCAGCCCACAGAGGAGAATCAGGAGGCAAAGAGATAATTTTGGTCTGCCAGTTTGGTCTGCCAATGTCTGAGTTCTTTCATATCTGTATCACTCCCTAAAATTTAGATGAGTTCAGCAGTAGCTGGAGAACATTATTTTCAGGTGCTGTGTTATTTGCTTTCAGAGGGTCTGTAAAGTCCTGACCCTTAAAATGCTTCTCCATAAACTGACCTCTGCACTTAAAATTACTGTAGTAGAAGTTGGGACTGGGGCATTTACAGTATCACTCCTGTTTCTAATGAACAGTTCTCTTTATCAAATCTCCCAATATTGGCCTAAAGCTAGTGAACAGGAATGTTTAAGTCAGTAACTCCTTTTAAACTTGAATCACAGTAAGAATATAATCAATATCACTCAGTGGGACTGAAAACTAATCACATTTTTTTGTGTCAATCCCCCTACCATTCATATGTATTTTTTCTATTAACTTTCCCTGTGTGTTTTTACTGTCAGTATTATTTTTTCTTGTATTTTGAATTATTATATTTCCATTTTTCTTTTAAATAAACATCCTTTGTTTTTTCTATTATCACTAGACTTTCAGTTTCACTACCAATAATTTATTTCATTGCTTCCTGATTTTTTTAATTATCCTACAACAGCTAGAGTTTACTATGGTTTTCTGTATGGTATACTGTATCTAGTTTCATTTCCTTCCCATTATTCCTGAGGTTAGCTGCATTGTAGCTAAGGACAAAATTACATTCCCACTTAATCCTACTTTTAGTCCATCCCTTAACATCCAACTAAGTCCCTCGAAATGTGATTTGCCACAGAGGAACTGTTGGAGTAGGTCTGGGTTTCTGCTCTCAGTTTCTCCTGGTTTTGCCGTGCTGCCCCGAAAGCCAGCAGAAGCTGCCAGCTGGGGTTTGCTCTCCAGAAGATTGCTCCTTCAGCAATGGTGTGGATTAAAAGGAGCAGTGTGGAAGAAGGTAGAGTTACACTACCTTCCTGTTTCCTTATCCCCTCTGCAGATCTATTAGGCTTTCTCAGAGCCAGCACATACAGACCCAGAAACTCAGGGAGGCTCACCCCTTCCAGAGCTGCAACCAGAGGACAGGCAAAACCCTTGAGGGCCCCTGTGGTGGCAATAGATGTTGATGATAAGGCAAGTAAATGCTGCTCCTAGCTGCTGATGGAGCTCCAGGCTTGTCTGACTGGATTTCCCCTGCCTGTAACAGGACCTCAGGCATTTAGCTCATGTGTAGACAACAAAATTCAAGTTTTTTAAACTAGAGTTGAATCCCATCTCAAATTATATGAGATGGATTGCTACACTGATGTCTTCACAGAATTCAGGGTTTGCTGCTAGCAATCAGCTGATTGTTCTTGCCTTGCTTTCTTAGAGTTTTCTCTTTTCCTTGCCATGCCCAGAGTCATGGCTGCAACAGCAGTGTTATGAAGCTGGTGGTGATGGTTGCTGCCCCTCACTCTGGTGTCCAGCAGAGCAAGAAAAGGGGGTTTCTGAGCTGTTAACCATACCAAATCATGAGAAGTACCATATGCCATATATATGTAATACATTTATGACCAAAAATTGGCAGTCCTGGCTGGAGTAACAACAATGTACACTACACTTCATGACTTGTTATTCATGTGTGTCTTTTTCAGAGCCACGCACATTAAAAGAATTATTGGAGCAGAGGTCCCGGGAGGTATGTTAAAGTAGTGGTTCTATAACCATTTGGAGTGGGTCTGCAATGCTTGTCTTGTAAACATTTTGCAACAGTGTCAGGGAGAACAGTGACCCACTTCAGTTCCATGTTCCTTTTCCATCAGCTCTACCATATCAATAAGAAAACGTGGTGTAGCACTGCCAGCAACATCTGCAGAAAAAAAATAAAATCACAACAACTCACACTTCATGAAACATTATAGTGGAAAAGAAAATGTGTTCCAAACCACCTTAAGGTTCTGGAGTTAATTCATCATTAAGCAGGAGAGACAGAGGCGCTGCAGACTAGTGCATTGTTTCCATTGTGGAAAGCCCCAGATTTTGCAGTCTCACAGCATGGAAAGATATATGATCACACATCAGTGTGTATATTTTAGTTTGTGCATTTACTAACCATTCATTGCCTACTTAAAAACAGGAAAACTGAACAGAAAAAACTGCAGGGCATTAATTTTACAAAAATCAACCAAAGACATGACATGTTTCTAAGTTTCCCTTTCTGCAAATGGCTCAGCACAAGAAAGCTTCACCTCTCAAATCAACTACAAATCAAGCTACAGGATCAACACCTGAATTGCAAAAGATAATTATTATGGCAGCCCTGTAGTTGTTATCTCTTGTGTTTGTAGTTGCATATGAGAGCAGAAAGGTGTGCACCATAAAAACTGAGACAAGGAGACATAAACCCATTAAAAATTAAAAAAAAAAAAAAAGATAAAAGGGACTGAGATGACCCAATCACATCCCAGACCACTGGGAAACAAGAAGCAAAAGCAAAGAACAGAGCACTTCAGTTTTGGCCAAGTCTACTAGACTGTATTATTTTTCTTATTGTGCAACAGAACAGTCTTTAAATGTATATGGCAACTTCCTTTGCTTTACAATATCAAGAACTCTGGAAAAATTCAGAGCATTTGGACAACAAACCATGGGGAAAAAGATCAGAGACACCATGCAGGTAAGCAAACATGTATGCAGAGAGCAGTGCAGCGCAAGAATCTGTGGCTGTGCGGTCAGGTGGGGATGCTGGCCCTGGGCAGAGTAGGTGTGTGTAGAATCACACAAGTGTCTCAGAAGGCCACAATCTAGTCCCTGTTGCAGGGTGAGATGAGATCTTGTGAACGACCTGAGTTTCTACAGCTTGGGCTGTTGCTGGGTGAGTAACATTTTAACTGGCTTATGTTCTTAACAGATTGCAAAACCTCCTGTTTTCTAGATAAGGCTGTTCCCTTTCATTATTTCTCCATAACATTTCATGCTCTAGCTCACCTTTAATTCTGGTACAAACCTCCTTGCTTGTCAATGGAAGACTGCCTGCCAACAAGCCACATCTCTCTTTTCTGCAATCTCTGTTTTATAATATTCCCCCTTCCCTTCTCCGGCATGTAGTTTAGGCACACTCAGAGCATTATTGGCACCCAGAAATCTTTTCAGATATTTATCACTTAGTGTTATAAATGCAGTGAGTGTTTTTGAACAGCTCCTCTCATTTAAAACATTTAATACGGTGAATAATCTCTTGTAAAGAGACTGGGGCATCATAGCAGTTATTTGACAGCTGAGGAGCTGCAGCAACATTCAAAGCATATGTTAAGGCTTGCTGTTCAATTAGGATGCCAAGTGCCAGATCAAAATTTAATGCGAGTTCAGTGCATATTTTGGGGTTTTACTGGGAAAAATATCATTTGGAAATGTCCATAGGTAGGAGGAATAAAAGGAAGTTCCAAAAAACAAGAAGCAGATGGTGTCCAGAGAGGTCTGGATTTTTCTGTTGTAATGAAAGATGGACAGTTCTCCTGACCACATGATAGCCATTGGCTATGAAAATTCAGGATTTTTGTAATTGAGTTACTGGCACTCAAAGACCTGGGAATTTAGGACAAGCCATCCAAACCTTAGATTCTCTCCCTTCCTGCAAACAGTCATTCCTGTGAGAAACAGCATGCCAGTAATTCCACTGGGTTCTGTAAAACCTCTATTCTCTCAGGCGTAATAGGAATGAACCTTTTTCATTATTACTGGAGCATTGCTCAAGTACGATTATAATAAATTCATACAAAAATACAGCTTGAAAATACAAAGTAACTACCAAAAAGTACATACTTTCAAATGAAGATCTGAATAAATAGGATTAAATGTGAGACTTTGGATTTCAGTAGGACTGAAATGTTTACCTTTTGATATTTCTGCGGTAAGTTTCCTTCCAAAAAGGTTGGTAAAAGAAAAAAAAAAAAAAAAAAGCAAAAAGCCCGCATTTTTTGTTCCAGATTTGTTTTCTGAGAAAAATGCATTTAAATAATTGAAATCAACTTCTTAAATCATCCAGAATCTCTTTCTTACCTGGTTATGCCCGTTGAAATGAGTGGAACTCCTTGTAGTGTTAAAGCACCACCTTGTCTGAGTAAGACTGGCAAATCTCAGAAAATAAATTATTTCTGGACTACTAGCATGCATGTTAAGTTTTAGCTCAGAAAGGCCTTTCTGCCAAGATATAAATTCTCAGACATTGCTGTTTATGGTTGAAAAGCTGACATACTCTTTGGAGTCATGTCTCCAAAGCAATGCTATAATTTCTATAGGTTTAAGGAATAAACTTTATTGATGAAAGATAATAAATAATCATGCCTCTTCAGTAGATGAAAATGTAGTTGTCACACATGTCAATGACCAAGGGGACGTTCACTGCTTCAGCTGTAGAACAATAGAAATCTGAAAATGACTGTGCTTATTGTCTGTGAAACAATGAAAAACTGTGGTAGGTACATTTTACAGCCATGTCATAAAACATATCTGAGTAAGAACACATGCTTTTTTGATCATTAGAGTTTTTCCAATTGGATGAGCCAAGCTGTACAATACTGTAGAATTTACTTTGATTTCTATAATGAATCACTAAAGCAATCCCACAAGGCTATCCAATGTAATAAAAGATTAACTATTTCCTAGTACAAAGACTTGTGTTTATGGAGATGTGCCAGTAAATTTTCTAATTTAGCCTAGCAGAAACATACCTCTGGCTATGATGTAGTGTTGCTTTAAAGTAGTATTTCTCTAATTCAAGCTGATCCCTGTGTGACATAAAGTCCTGTGTGGTTGCAACTTCTATTAGGTCTCCATACAACACTATGTCTTGGGAGACATAGAAAGAATAGTATTGGGACACCAAAACTGAACTGAAACAGGGCGCTGGCACCGTTTAGACATTTTGCCACAGAGGTAAAGTGAGTACATTTTGAAGCAATGTACAGAAATCCTGTTTACTGCAAATAGATACTAAAATAGCTTTCTTCGCATATATATTCACTGTGCCTTTACAACTAAAACCTAATCTCATGAGATCATGGAATTGTAGAGAATCATTCACACGATATTTTTTGTCTACACTTCAGGAGGAAAATTTCTCTATAAGAGTGAATTTTACCTCTTCATAGATTTACTCATTCTACAAAGAAGCAGGTAAGCTTTCCAAGTCACTGAGCACATCTGGGACTATTCTGAACATGTTATTTTGAGTTTTCCATCTCTACAGTGGCTGTCTGATGCAAACAATGTTCCCTTTAAGGAGGGGATAACACAGGCTATGGCTTTGCAGATCAGGAAAACAAAAAGACAGACAGACAGTCCTCAGAACAGGAGTGTGGTTTCACCTTGATTTTTTACTTGGCTTGAATACATTTAATGAGTTACCAGAGAGGAAAGAATTAGTGTTAACAATACAAATGAATGCTGCTTTCTTGATAAAACTGTGAGATAAGACGTCAACTTAAATTTCAGTGACAGAACTTTAAATTAGCACATTTTACCCTACCTTTGCCAGGAATTCTGTGCACCAGTTACATCAGAGTAGCCAACAAGCAAGTGGTAACTTACATATATGTTTGTTTCTGATAGGCACCTCCTGAGTCAGCTTAAGGAATCATGTGTATTTAAGATGTGCTACAGCTAAAATGCTGTAAGAAAGCACGTTTGCCACATGTTACAGTCCAGCAAAGTCTGCCAATGTTAGATGCATGTTCTGTTCCCATCAGTGACATGTTTCAAGAACTTGATGCATTATAGCTTCATTTTTTATTTGAAGCATTAATATTGACTTAGTAAAGCAAGAGGAGAGTGGCTGAATTGTCATTCATCCCAGTTTCACTATTTATACATAACTCCAGGTTCTATTTTAGGATGGTCCTTTCAACCTCAGTAAAAACTTATGTCTTTCTTCTAAAATTTGTGTGCTAAACATGGAATGTGGCCTTTAGTTTGTGTTTGGCCTGAATATTTCTAAAATTGTTTTTCAATATGTTAGTTTTATTTCAGAGTTTACTGGATATTTTCTTAAATTCCAAAATCTGGATAAATGGGAAATTGTGATTCACCAAACAAGTGTTGACTGATATAAATAATCTATGGTAGCTGGGATTGTTGCTAGGAAATTTTGTTATTGTCCTGCTTAATATAAAATTTAAGGAGAAGATTTGAGGTGAGCATCTCTGTAACCCAAAAGAAGTATGAATTCACAGAAAACCAGGACTGAAAAGTAATTAGCATCCACTCAAAAATGGCAGAGTAATCAAGGACTTATATTGATTTATTTTTTTTTTTAATCATTAAAAGATGAGATGTAAAGGATCAAATGTGAAGTAGCTGTGAAAAGCTATTTTGCCTACAGGACCATAGTTCAAAAAAAAAAAAAAAGGAAAAAAAAAGGAAAAAGTAGTTGAAGTAGTAGACATTAGGAAAAAGTAGCTAAAGCCTCAGATATTTATGAGGAGGTCAATATATAATGTTAATTTTCTTTTTGAGAGGAAAAATTTCTAAGATTCAGTAGACATAGGATCAGTTTTCTACTTTGTGTAAGAATTCCTGTGACCTTGGAGAAATTGTGATTCAGTTGTTGAATATTTGTGCTGCTGTATCTACAACCTGAACTGACCCCATGGGACTACCCTGAGACCAAAGGCATATGGTCCCCACTGGCAAAGCAAACCAGCTTTGGGCAGGAAGTTGCTTCAAGGCAGGGTTTTTTTCCATTAGTTTTCAAGGGAAATAACCATAAATACTAGATACAAAAGCAAATCATAAGAAGGAGAGAAGAGGTGCTGTAGGGAAATGTTTCTCAAGGCAGCTCCTTGCACTAAAGTTATTGGGGAAGGAAAAGGTGACTCCTTCAAATGGGACAGTTTTAAACATTTCTTGAAAAGGTGTCCACTATCAGAATTTGGGCCAAAATTCAGATGAAATAAAAAATGGATCTCTACTAGCCCTACTTATTGCAAAAAGAACTTATCACTTATATAAAATCTGTATCTTAATAAAGTAAAATAATGAATCATTTTAAAAATTATTTAACAGTCTTTTTCCTGGACTCAATTTTAATAAAATGTGAGCCAGCAGTAGTGAGTGAAGCCAGTGCTAGCTGTGCTGAAGAATGTCTTCACACAGTCATTCATATTGGAGATAATGCTCAAAAAAACAAAAGAAAAAAGAGCACAAACCAAAATAAATCTATTGTGCTGACTTTACTGGGAAAGCAATTAAATTGTCTGAACATTTTTAGAAACCTAACCCTGATGGCTACTGTATGCGTTGTTGCAACTCACAAATTATTTTCACATGTTAATAATTCATTTTTTTCCACAATAGTATTACTTATTGTCTGGTAAGCATATAATTGATTCATTAAATTGTGTAGTTCCCTAGAGTTTGACCTCTATTGACGTCTCTGAATTTGTGGCAAGCTATTTTAAAAGAGCAGAAACATATCACAGCCAGCAGCCTTACACCAGTATAAATATTTTCTACTGTGCTAATGCTCAGAGTTCACTTTCTGGCAACTTACCAAGAATTTTGCATAGGAATGCACTGAGCTGGAGACCCCTATCTAATAAATTTTATCTGACACACTCAAACATCCACTTTTATTACCATGTCTGATTTTCCCATGCTCATACAATTTAAAGCTACAGCTTCTCCCTTTCTCTTCTTTGAAGAAAGAGTAATATTTTCAAACAGAATGTCACAAGGGCATATTACCATGAGCACTTTCATCTGTGGAAGCTTAATGCAAAAGAATGTATTCTAAAAAGCACATTCTCCCAGCAATCCCACTGTCCTTCCACAAATGCCTCCCAAACAAGGCAGAGTGGTAAAGCATCTTTCTGTGACATATGTGCTGTTTATGGGTTGCAATTTTCTAACACTGTGGAATGAGTCCTAGTCCTTATGTTCTAAAATCTATACATGAAGTACAATGAATTTTGCAGTATTTCAGAAGACTTCACCCTTTTGGTATACTTGGTCCATGATCTAATCACTGAGGACATGTATCTAAGGTAAAAGCACCACGTAAAATACCTGTGACATTCCTATGATGAATTATCAATCCCAGGGCCTTCAATTGTCAATCAACTGGCCAGGCTGTACCTCAGCTTATGCAGGAACACATCCAAATGTCGCCGCAGCAGTGAGGTGACATCCAGGAAGAGTACTGCTCATCACCTGCAGCTCTCTGGGCTGTCCTGCTGACGAACATCTTAGAGGCTGTACCAGGGGGTTACAATATTGGGAAACTGGATTGATATGAATCTTTTCATGGTGGTTTAGGTGGAAATCAAAAACTGTCACAGGCAAGACTTTCAATGTAGTGATTAAATAGTTCCTTATTCCTGTGCTTATCAGTAACTTTCAGTTTTGCCTAATTTTCAAAATGTTGCCTGGTTCAAATTATAAGAAAAAAATAAAGTGCAAGAAGAAAAGAAGTCACCTCAGTGAAAGGATTTCCAGAGGAAATGACTTCTTTCCTCCTGGGTCAAATGGAAAGTGCTGAAGTCAAGAACACCCTGCACTGATTCCAATGACTCCCTCATTACAATGTAAATTTACAACAAAGAAGAAAAATCTGCCCTGAGCTTTTGAAAATGGAATTTCATCTAATGTAACATTTTAAGATTTTTCTCACCAATAAAGCTGACCCTTGATCTTTGGACAAAAGGTCAATCGTGCAGAATCTCAGGGATTTTAGGTATTGCTTTTAAAATTAATTTTCCATAATGACACCTGTAGAAAAAGTTAAATTGCAAATTAAAAAGTTTTATTTTCTTTTTTTTTCACCTAGAAATTTTTCCAAATTTTCTACTGAAAGCCAATTAGAAACAAACAAAGTAAGCCTGCATTTATCTCATTAAAATATATTTTAAATAGATTGTAAAGACAGAAAGAATACTTTAGCTGAGCTCACATACAAGCATCTAGCGACTTTCAGGTTGAAATACTATATACTTTCATATGCCTCCAACTTCAGTGTAAAAGAGATGTAAGTGGGTATTTTTTTGGAAAGTCTGATTATTTGTTACTGGCTTCCTTGGACGAATTTCTTTAGACTACAATATCCTTGCAAGTTAAGCCTGAAATAAAATGTTAACAAACCTATAAATGAGTATCCAGGAAGACCTTTTTTTTGTTTTATATATTAAATTTCACTGTGGTGTAAGGCTGGTATCTCCAATGTAAAGCAGCTAATCTGACCTGACTACAGAGTCAACTAATATCCCCAGTGTTACAGAGAAAAAAAAAACAACAACAAAACCCCAAAACAGCTCATAAAAACCCTAACACAGAAAGAATTACATGCTGTTTAAGTCTTGATCCTGGAAGGACACACGGAAGTATGTGACTATGAACCATGACTATTTCCACCAGAGTCATCAGGGCTGTTCATGCACGTGTTGAAGCGGAGCACAGGCCTGACAGTTTGTCCTCCGGCACGAATTCTGAATCACCAGCAGCTTTGAGGCAGTCTATGCAAAAACAGGTTTGCAACAGCAAAGCAGAGTTTTTGTGGCCAATGTCCTGCCTTAAATAGCAGCTTGCATGTGGCATCTTGGAAAGGTGATGCCTCTAACACTGGCCCCCGCTCTACCTACTCTCCCTCTGGAGCAGCTGGCTACCATCTTGGGTAGCCTTATCTGCTGTGACTTGTCAAGACAAAATATTTGTTTAAAAAAGGATCAAATATTCATAGCTCATTTATGCATTCTTTTAAAAGGAGAAATGAGGCTTGTCATGGTAGATAAATGCCAAAGTATGTGTGAGGAAAGGGACGGGAAAGGAAGGCAAGGCAAGGCAAGGCAAGGCAAAGGAAGGGAAGGGAAGGGAAGGCAAGGCAAGGCAAGGCAAGGCAAGGCAAGGCAAGGCAATGAAAGGGGGAGACAGAATTTTTTAATATGCAATATTTCTATTTTTCTGCTCCTACTGTCTCCCTTTGTTCAGTGTCCTCGTGCTGAGAGTTTGGGGAGGTTCAATAAGATTGCTGTAGCTGTGTGATCCAGAGCAACACTGATCACCCAGTAAGGTCACTGGATGTTGTTGCTTTTTATTCTGTTAATTTTTAGAACTGATTCAGGCAAGTTACTTCCTTCCAGGAAACTCTTAAACCAACACCGAATAAGCTTGTCAGTCAACACTTTCATATAAAAGCCAATGTGGAGCACAAAATGAGAATTTCATTAAGTAGAACATTGTTGATAGATCGGTTATTTTCTATATGAGAAGAGTTGCAAGACAGATTTACATTGGTTCTGGATGAATAGAGAAACATTATAATTTTCCTTTCTCATATCTGCAATAGTACTCCAAATATATGACTTTTCTGAACACAAATTGGAAAAATTACAGTTGATTTCTGCTCACCCCAACATCTTCATCCATCTTTGATCTCCACAGCCTTTAGTTTAGAGGAAAAAAAAAACAGTTCAGGATCATTAGAAAACATTTTAAGGCTCTTATTCCAAATATCTTCCCAAGAAAGGGAGCAATTAAGCCAGAATCACTTTGCTCTGCTACTGTAATGGGCGCAAAAATAAAATCCTTAGAAACATGTAGTAAGCTGGGCATGCAAAAAATTGATTTTGACCTAGCTGTAACATATGCTAATTTTTGAAAGCAGGATACTGTATTTTGTCTCTAGCAGGCCCACTTAATCATATTTTAGACAAACATGTCCATGGGAAAAATGTTCCTGAACCTCTCTTGCATGTCTCCCTTTTCTTTTCAGAAGAGATGAAATCCAGTATGAAATCATAAAGGCCTGAAACAATGCATCTGGTGAAACAGGAATCCATGGCATGATCAACGTACATTTTGTTTCTCAAAATATGGGCATTATTAGAGCTGAGATAGCAGAAGCTGCCAAGACTGCAAATGTTCCATCAGAGATCTTAGATAAAAAAACACACAAGAAAACTAATTTTACAAAAAAATTAACAAAAAATCAGATCGTCAGTTTAATGTTCCAGATGTTAGACACATTCAACCAAATAACAGAGGCAAGACAACAGGCTTTCTTGATTCTATTATATCATTTTGCATTACAAACTGCAGTTACTTATAACTTTGCCATTGATATCTATATTGGGTATATGTATCAGACTGAAAACTGGGGAAGGGTTTAAATTCTGCTACGCCTTTTCTGACAATAAGGCTAAAGCAAGAGAAAATTTCAGCACTAAGTGCTTCTGGGGTATTTTCTTGTTGTTATTTTTTGGGTTTTATTCAGTTGTTTGTGTTTTATTCCAAGTCTGTGCTTAGAAGAAAATACTTAATTTTTGGCAAGGCGATGTCAGAGTGTTACTGTAACCCACCCTCATCTTCTTGGGCTGTAAGCCACTGAAAGTTTTGTGTCTGCCCAGCAGAGACAAAAACTCTAAAAATAAGACTTTCTGCAGAGTCTATAGAGCCTGAGGGCACTTAAATTTCCTGTGGTTGCTGTGAATGCCCAGGAAATGCATGTCCATTTCCCAAGAAGAAACTCCACAGACTCCCCTCATGGCCAAAGTTACTTGGAGATGGCTTCTTTTCCTGGGGCTGTTATATCTGACTGCACTAGGGAAACGGTAAC
The DNA here is from genome assembly GCA_013400835.1 of Zapornia atra. Classification (NCBI taxonomy): domain Eukaryota; kingdom Metazoa; phylum Chordata; class Aves; order Gruiformes; family Rallidae; genus Zapornia; species Zapornia atra. Next base: position 102,429 of record VZTU01024759.1, on the reverse strand, counting down.
TGACATGAGGCAACTGCAGGGTATCATCACCCTTTGTTGGAAGAAAAGCTTAGGTACTAGTTAAATCAAGATAGGAACCCATCTAAGTGGCATGGGCAAGACACCTGTGATCTCACCCAGATCCGTGAGGCAGGAAATGCAGGAGCAAGGATTAAGCAGGTGGCTCCAGAAACAAACAAACAAACATATTGAAAAACAATTTGGGAGTTTTCCTCATGTATTTAAAAATATGAGAAGCAATGCAGCCAAGAAGACATTGAGGCTTCTCCCCAGCTGGACAGTTTTGTCAGGCTCCTATTCACTTAAGCTGGTCCTGAAGGCATATGGGAAGGAATCCATGGTAAGAAGCCCATCCCAACTATCCCAACAGAATTTCCCAGCCTTGGGACAGTTGTCTTTAATACCTTAAAAATGGCCTCATAAGTTGGGTAGAAATTTTTTGTAGTATAACACTGCTTTGTGCTTGCAAACAGACCCATTGACATGAGACCTACTTGAAGACCTCTCATTCTCTTTGCAAGGCCTATAAAAGTTGGGAAGGCAACAGAAATGCAGAAAAATTAGCCAGATTTCTCAGTGTCACACAGTTGAGTAGTATCTCTGGGAATGACATTTCCAACTCCGAAGTCTCAGTTCATGGCCTCATCCTGGAACTTGACCACTGTTCTCCACTTACAAAATGTGATGCCTTCAATGTCTCCCTTCTTCAGGTAGAACTTGCAGGGGACTTCAGCACATCCAAACATATACTCAATCACACAAGTGACCAGCCTTTTCAAAAAATCATATCCATATATTTTGAAGACTCATTCCCTCCAAATCCTCGAGCCATTAGCGAGTCTCAGTTGAAAGCAGCAGGACTACTTGTAAGTCCAAAGTTAATGATAAACTTGTTTTCCCCTAATGCACCCAGATTGTTCACATACTTAAATAAAACAAAGGAGCAAATGGTGTGGGATTGAGAATACATTTCACAGAAACTAAGTCCAAGAGTCTTCATTTGGGACTTCTCACAACAAGAGAAGATAACTCCAAAGGGTGAGAGGTAATTATTTGTGTTTTTTGAGACTGGGAAAAGTACGGAGGCTGAAGATATAGGTTGGCTGAAAGGGAATATAAAAGCAAGAGCAGAAATCACTGAATGCTTTCAGGAAAGCTGAAGACCTGAAACAGCTGGACCATTTTATTCTAGAGATTTTGTTTCAAAGGAACAGCACTGATTGATTTTCAGATGTTATTGCAAGTAAATATACTGAAAACACACAAGCAACTTTTCTCTTGGTAGTGTTACTGCAGGAGCCCCAGCACAAAGAATGGCTCTGGGAGAGGAAGAAGTGGCTCAGCTCTGCCCCTACCACCTTGCACGTAGCCAGAAAGTCACAACATCTCCGTTTTCCCAATTTACCTATTTGCCTTTTGTGCAGCAGCCTGCAAACAGGGATCTCTGCAACCACTGTATTGCAAATAGAGTAATAAAAATAACAACAACAATAACAATAATTATAAAGTTAGTATGGTGTAGCTCACACACATATCTGGCAAAAGAGCTGTGAAGATGGACGCACCCCGGGATCTCTACCCAAATCCTGAGCAGCCAAGTTGGACACATTTATATGAGGCTTTTTCATTGTTAAAAGTTTGAAGATACGTGACATAGCATTATTCCTTCTCTGCCTGGAAAAGGTGGGCAATGCGTAGTAGAAGTCCCACTTGTGTATTTAGCCTTTTCAGTGCCGAATACACAGAATATTCTTTCTTGATCTCCCGTGATTATGCTATTAACTTGTTTAACAAAAAATTAAAACTTTCATAGCAAATGGCTATTTTCAGCACTCACTGATGCCTTTAAATTTTTGCATTCTTGGCTTTTGCTTTTATCATATTTTAAAAGTTCATTTTAACTTATGATATGGCAAATTGTTCACCAGATGTGAAGGAACCTTAAGGAATAACATTATTGTTATTGTTGTTGTTGTTATTAATCATGACCATGAGAAAAAAAAAAGAGAAAAGTAGGCTTCTGTTTTACTTCAGTGGAGAATTTGGAAAGACAGTGGCATAATTCATTCCAGTTAGATCAATCAAGCCTTTTCTATCTCTGTTATTCAGTCTATTAGGCAGTGGGTTTGGTTCAAATAAAATATTTCAGGGCCAGACTCAATCTCAGCTTCACAGCTGTGTTCCTGAAATGTGCAAATATTTGATGTGTCTCAGGTGCATATTGAGAACACATAATTTTTCCATTGTCTATCTGATTACTCTGTCATCTTCTGTAGTCTGTTGACCCACCTGTACCCCCCTGTGCAGTGGCTATCATCCTTGTAAGTGGAACCAGGAAAAGGCAGAGGCAATGCAGGGTACGACTGACCAGACAGGAACATCTCTTGCATCTTTTCTAAATGAGTTGCCAACCAGGGCATCTCTAGGTATGGAAATTCCCTGACATCATTCATTTAAGCTAGATTTGAGGCTGCAGATCCCACTGTTTATGCAGAGCATGTGTCCTTGAGAGTTTCCTGAGTCCCTGAGTTGAAAAGGTGTAAGAAGAGAAGGAGGTTAGTAGTGGGAGACAAATATAATAGCAAAGGCACTTACCCATCATTGTTAACAAACATGAAACAGCACAGAAATTTAACCCATAAAATAACAATGTTTCAGTTAGCATGAGATTTAAGACAATTTTATTTATTTATTTTTCCCAAACAACTACTTTGGCAGCTTCGGTGACTCAGTGTTTCCTTCGGCAGCTCTGCAGTGAGCTGTGTCCTGCTGTGTCCTGGTTATCCACATGTTTTATACTCTCTGTCAGTGACCTTTGATGCACGATGAACTATTCTGTACTTTTTACATCCTGAGAAGCCAGCAAGTAACTTGTCTCTTATCAAACTCAGAAGCTTACTGAAAGCTCAGCTGCTGATGCAAAACTAAAATTTATTCTTTTGTCCTCTGTAAAACTGTGGTAGTAATTATCAAGATTCTTGGAAAGTTTGCTTTTGATGCTTCATTTTCTTTCAACAAAGTAGGAGATTGGAATAATATAAACCTTACTGATGTCAGTAGAAGTAGTTTAATTCAATGCAAAACAGCTCCCAGGATCAAGACCGTACTGAAGCAAAGTGCTTTAAAGTAGAAAGAGGAGTTGCAAGTTTGGTCTCACATCTGATACATACTCCGGGACTGTCATAGAAAAAATTATACATTAGCACTATAATCTATATGGATACCACTCATCAGTCTTACTGGTTAAGTAAATAGGACCGAGGTCATGGCAAGCCAGATCAACCAGACAGGTGGGTCATGAGAACTGAGTATGAGTCACAGCTGACACAAGACAAGTGATAGCACTTTTCTAGTTAAACCATCAAGATCAGCTCTGCATGGCTGCAACAGAGAGATTAGTCCTTTGCTTTTAGAGATGTAGTTTACCTATCATTACCTGGATGGGTTTTTAAAAATTTCTATCTTGTCCAGAAGAGTCTTACTCATTAAATTGTATGCATATCCCAATTAATGCTTCTGAGACTTCATGAGGCAGAAGAACAGGATTCCACATGGCGTCCTGTAGGGACCTCATGATGTTGTTTAGTTTGATTGAAAGTAGGTGATTCAAAGACTTGATAATATTAAGCCATGAAATACAACAATCCATTGGAAAGGTGGCTGCAGATTCCTAACCTTTGGTTGAGCACTGGTCATGCGCTGCTTCAGTGGCCTTTCTGTGTGCAGTCACTTTCTTCCTTCAGTGATGGCTGTTTGATGGAGCATAGAATCATAGAATCACAGAATGGTTTGGGTTGGAGGGGACCTTAAAGATCATCAAATTCCACCCCCCCTGCCATGGGCAGGGACACCTCTCATTAGACCAGGATGCTCAAAGCCCCATCCAAGCCAACCTTGAATACTTCCCTGTGCAACCTCTTCCAAAGAGATCTCTTGGCAAAGAGACCAACATCTATCTCTGCAACCTCTTTTCAGGTAATTGTAGGACCTTGTACTTGTTCTTGTTGAAGGTTCACATGGGCCCACTTCTCCAGCTTCTCCAGGTTCCTCTGGATGACATCCCATCCTATCAACTGCACGACTCAGCTTGGTGTCATCTGCAAACTTGCTGAGGGTGCACTCAACCTCATTGTCAATGTCACTGATGAAGATATTAAATAATACCAGTCCCAGTGCAGACGCATGAGGGGTACCACTTGTCACAGATCTCCACCTGGACATTGACCCATTGACGACTACTCTCTGGATGCAACCATCCAAACAACTCCTTATCTACTGAACAATCCACTCATCAAATCCATATCTCTCCAGATTAGAGAAGGTTGTTGTGGGGTACTGTCTTTACAGGCTTTACAGAAGTCCAGACAGATTACATCCATGACGCTTCCAGTGTCCACTGATGCGGTCATCCCATCATAGAAAGCCACCAGGTTTGTCAGGCAGGACCTGCCCCTGGTGAAGCCATGTTGACTGTCTTGAATCACCTCCCAGTCTTTCATGTGCCTTAGCATAGCTTCTAGGAGGATCTGCTTTATGATCTTCCAAGGCACAGAGGTGAGGCTGACTGGTCAGTAGTTCTCCAGGTCATCCTTTTTACCGTTTTTAAAAATGGGCACAATGTTGCCCTTCTTCCAGTTACCATGCATGCCCTGCTTTGTCCCATCCTTCTGGGAAGTGAGACCTGGGAGACTTGTCACAGTCTTTCCCCTCACCCTGTGCTTCATGTCTGGTATGATGTACCTTGGTCTACATGTGTGTCCCTTAGTCCAGCACCCTTTGGAGGAGCTAATTCCTTATCTGTGCACTGGGACAATTGCCTTAATTTACTTTGGCATGCTGCTTTCTCCCCTAAATGCTGTGAGAAAGCTGAGTTTCAGGCCAGTGAAAGAATAAGTGGATTTAGATTCAGTTTCCAGTCTTCTTTTTTTTTTAATAATGAAAATTATTTTACCAGGTTCTGCAGTGACATTCCTGCTCCTTCACACCAAGTGACAGCTTGGAAAAAGAAACATGGAGCCAGCATAAACCTTTCTTTTTCCAAATGTTTTAATGTATATTATTATTAATAATAATGATATGAAAACTAATTTTTTTTGTTTTCATTCCAAATTTTGGAAGGAAAATGATGACATATCTCTTATTTCATTAAATTCTACACTGAATCAGTAAAAAATAACCATAGTAGACACGATGCTGTGTATCATGTTCAGTTGCAACATTATATCATGATCAACATGTGTAAAATCATGTCAAGGAATAATTCCAAATCTGTGGATTATTTGCACAGCTCGGCAGTTTTACCTGAATAGAGGGCTAATGACTACTATATGAGCCACACCATCTCCAGGACAAATTTGTGAAAAATCTTTCCCACTAACAATACTTCCAAGTTTGTTTGGCATTGAAAAGACAAAACGAAGAAAAAGAAAGAATAAAAAAATGTCCTCATGTGTGGTGGCTGCAGTGCCCATCTTTGAGCAGAGCACTGACCTGCAATTCCCAGTGACAGACATCAGAGCAGTCTGAGATGCAATTGCACTGCCCTATTGCACAGCCAAGAGGTTTTTGAANGAAGAAACCCAACAAATGCAATCTTATGTATTGCAAGGAGCTATTAGTACAAAAGCATTTTAGCATTTTGCTTTCTGAGCTTACCCTCAGAAGTGTTCTGTCTGAATTCGTTTTTACAGAAAGATTCTCAGAAATTGTAGTTGATTACACTCTCAGACCAGACTATTAGAAGGACTGTTTGAAATCAGCAGTCTGACTTACAATATAAAGGAACAATATGTTATTTTGTAAGGAAAAATTTCTGGAGCGGGATGTGGTTTGCTTACCCTCTTAGTTCTTTCACGTGATACTAGCTTGTTATTATATGTTGACAGAGTGAAAGCTGAGGAATTTGCCTTCAAACACAAGCCTTGTTTTCTTAGAACCTATTTCCAAAAGCCTAGTAAACCTATTTGGCAAATTACTGTAATTATTTTATCATTCCCTTGTCCGTAGCAGGAAGTACAAGTGTGCAGCGTAATTACAAAGGGTTTTGTCCATTGCGTAACTTGAGCAAACATCTCATCTGTATTTTCCCCTTAGATGTAGATATTTCAGGTTTAAGCCAGTTAAACAGAGGGAAAATTGTGCCCGTTGCAGAGTCCATTGGTTACAGAGTTACTGAGACAGTGGAAAGTTTCACAGGTGCAATGGTTCCTATAAATTCTCAGTAAAATGGAAATAATTAATTTTTAATTCTTTCCTTAGGACCAGCACATTTTCTTCAGTAGAAGTGAAGGGGTGCTAAATGTGCCTCAAATGCTGATGAGGCAGTGTATAAAAGTGACCAATAGCCTTCAAAATAAGGGAAGCTTGAGAAGTATGTGACCAAAAGTGAGTTCAATGCCATATGTGAACAATGATGAAAGTACATACCTTTTTTTATAGTGACTTTAAAGATGATCACCCTGTTTCCTTGAAATTCCTCCAGTTTGCCAGTGTCAGGACATCACTCTCAATGAGGAAGCAGAGGCCTTGGTGAAACGGTTAAATAAACATATCTTTATTGTCCAGCTTTAGAAGAGGATATTAGATTACATACCAGGAGAGTGGGCCATGCCTGTCTTCAGTGTTAAAGTACGTCTGAGTCCCCATTTTCCTGTAGTGCTGTGTTCAGTTTTGATTACCTACAGCCTCCAAGTTTCGTTTATTTGTCTAAACGTTATTCCAATATAAACTCACTGAGATCAGCTCTGCCCTTGGTCCCATGAAGGCAGGTCAGTGGGAAACAGGACTCAAGTGATCAAGGACACAAGTGAATCCATTACCATTTTCTGAGGTATCTTTGTGTTTATTTTTGTGCTCAGATTTTTTGAGGTCCTTTCAAATTGGATCAGCAGTTTTTATACTGAGAAAGACAATTATAACGCAGGTGATTAAAACTTTAATAAGCTTTCATGTGAACAAGGGCAATTCTAATGATCTTTAGATCTGGTGAGGATCTGAACTGAAGTTTTTGTATTAGATATATGCCTGCATATACATATAAAACCATCAAGGTTTGACAAAGCCATGCCACGCAAAACAAGAACAGAATCCATTATTCATTATCAAGGTAGTACTAATAAGAATATTAGACATTTTTATGTTGGGGAATAGAAAGAAGATGGTGGTTATCTTTTAAAGGACCTTATAACTTTCTACCATATATTACTTCCTCACGGTCAGTCCATGTTGCCCCATACCTGGCTCTGTGAGCTTGGTAGCAACCAGTGACACCACCACAGGGAATACTGCAGGGCTGGACTGTTCCTACCATCCTCACATGCCTACCATCCTTGCAGTGCTGGGCTTGATGTCCATACACATACCATGGCACCAGAGGAGTCACTCCGGATGTGAAGAGAGAATCCATGGTGGAAGGTGGATGTGGGGAACAAATAGCAATTCTGGGGTCAGCATGAATTTGACATGGTGTCCAGAGGGAGGGCTGGGACAGGAGAGGGAAGGAGAGGCAAGAGGATGAATTTGCAAGTTCGATCAGGGCAGGGTGATTGATTACTGGAAGGAAAAAAAAGGAAAAGCAGAAATGGAGTGAGAAGAAAATGTGATCCAGAAAAAAAGAGGAGGGAGACAAGACGATGGCCAGGAAACAGAAGTGTTCAAAGAGACTGTGGGAACAGAGGGGGAAGGTGAGGAGGTGGGAAAGCATGATACGAGAAAAGGGAGGTAGGAAGAAGATGGTGGCTAGGACAATCAAATGACTGATCAAAATAATGTATGCAACCATGGTGAAAGGGCCTCTGATAAGTGCAGCAGCAATGTCAGTGTGAGATTAACAGGAAAAAGTAACAAAAAATATTCTTCAGCATTTAATTCCATGATTGGCTTTAGCTATCAAATGACAGAAAACAGCTGCATTTCATAAAGCAACAACTGGGCTGCAGTTGTAACCTAATCCTTGCATTTGACACTTAGAAAAAAATATTTTCTCTGCATATGTGATCCAGTTGTATGACTAGTACCACACCGATGAAATCAGTGAAGTTGTAAACTAAGTTGTTAATAGGTTCTTTTGTTTTCGTGCTTTCCCTTGTAGCTTTTGATCAAAGAGTGAAAAGACAGGGTTTTTAAACACCAGGCATTATCTTTCTGAATTGATTTAGTCCAGTTTGTTTGTACCCCCTATCCACAAATGTATGTACAATTAAAAAATAAAAACCTTGCAAAAAAGATCAGCTAAGGAATGAAAAGAAGCAGTATGTGAAGATGAATATTAATCTAAAATTAAACAGTTAAACAATTTTTTCAAGAAATTAGCTTTGTTTCAGGAAGGTAAAACAAATGTAACATATATTTATGTAAACAATATAAGTAGCTTTAAGATTTGAAAATGAGTTCCAAATATACTCAGATATATTTGAGTTGAAAACTTACAAGCTCATGTGCTTATGAGGAATGTGAAATCTGAAAATATTTTATCAAAATAGCCAGTGAAGATCCTTAGATATGCTCATCCACTCCTGTCACTTGCCCAGTGTAGTAAAGCTAATATAATCTCACTGCAAAGGCAGTATTTCCTATGTATAATCCAAAAGATAAAGTCCTCTCTAAGGAAGACATGAAAATAAGTGAGCTCTTTCCTTTCTTTTTTCAGATACAGGACATCCAATGACATTTTATACATTTTTGGAGGTGCTTTTCAACTCCACTCATTTTGTGAACATTGTATGAAGGGGTGTAAAGAGGTACAATGGGTTTTGGACCAGCAGATTGGTGACCACCGCTGCTTCACAGGGTACAGTGCAGAAGTGGAAGAAGAAAATGCATCTAACTATCTAACTTATTGCCCTCTAAATCTCTGGAGTTCATTCTTACAAACCACATCATGTGCCAAATTACATTCCTACAAACTGGAATGTATTTAAGTTATTGCGGTCTTATCTGAAAAAATACAGAGAATAAATTGAATGGATCTCAGCTTATCTTTCTTCTGGTGGAAAGATTAAACCAGCTCTGAACCTGCAACTTCAAGGATACTAAATATTTCCTACCTGATATTAAGACCACTTAGCTACCACAACCAGAAAAGCTGCAGAAGGTCCGTTGACAGTTTTTATACCCTCTCCATTGCTTCTAAGTAGTAACCTAGGAAAACTTATATTGGTGTGAATTAAAATGGATCAATCAAACCTCATCACACATCTGCGTCAACACTGCCTCAAAGAATTAAAATGACCATAATCTAACACCGTCCACTCACACTATTTAAGCTGCAAGGCAGATGCCATTTCCATGGTTCAGCCCCTAGTTTCATTTGCCCAGAGCAGTTAAAATATTGCAGTGCACTGTACTTCTCACCCAGCCTGCAAAACCAGATTCCTTCCTAATTCCCTATGGTGAGGAGCCCCAGCCCCAAAAGCAGGGAAAGCTTAAATCAACGTGCCACTTCATAGGCACAAGAAATAAATCCATCGGAAAGCTGGAGTCATTAATTCTGATGCACGTGGAATTGCATGTTTACCTGTGAAAACTTTTTTAATCTGACATCCTTAAATTACTTCAGCTCCTACTTTGTCCCAAATGAAATCAGGTTTTATGAAAAATTCTGCAGGTGATTAATTGGTTTCAAAGCCTTCCAAATACACTCAGCATTTCCACTGATATTAGTCTTCTTTTCACAGGAGAGAAATGAGGTTACTGGAAAGCATATTACACCAGCCTACTTCATCTGGATTAAACATGCTTGAAATAAATGTCATTCCTTTTCCCAGTCTACAATTTATCATTTCAGAGTGAGAAAACTTATTATCTTAATTTTATCACTATGTTGTGTAACATTTTTCCACATCATGATACAAAAAATAATTTGACATACTAAAACTGGAAATATGCTGCTCAGAGACCAAACCCTGTTACATGCACACTGCAATTATGTGCAACTTTATTAGGCATTTCACCAGCAATATCTAAAGGACTCGGAGCCTCATTAAATAAAGGATTTAGGTGCCTAAAGAGACATCCATCTCCTTTTGTGGGATTTGGCAAACTAGGTTCAAATCTGCAATCCAACCTGTCATGCTCAGCTTCTACCCATCCCAGTATTCACTAGACTCCAAAGGCACCAAAGGATTTGACCTTGCAGCTCTTTAATTGCTTAGAGCTGTTGTTCTGGGCATTAAAGGAACTGACCTATTTCCGACAGGGCTGAATGGCTTTGCATCCAGCACACACCTACTGAAATTATTTCATTCCAGAAACTGCAAATAAAACTCCTTTCATGTAACCTCAGACAGGATGCAGAAGAAGGGCTGAGAGTTAAACTAGGCTACCTCGACAGCTGATGTGGAGGAGCAGGCACTTTCAGAGAGCAGTCCCTCTGATCTGCTTTAGTTGTCTTCATTTAGGATGAGAAATGTTGTGATTACTCCAGTCACGGTACAGGATATCTAAGAAGATTGGTTCAGAATTAGATGTCTACATTGAAATACTCAGATAAATCTCTAAATAGGCATCCCCCCATTTTGCATGGCACAGTGGGATATTGTAATAGACACCCCCCTGGAAGCTAGAAACAAGCTGGCAAATAGAAGTGATTCAGAGTTCTTGCAGTAAAGACATGTCAGCTCAGCAGAATCACCTTGCATACTTGGCCACACAGAAGCAGTCATCATAGCGTCCATCCTGGTAGTCCCTCAGGTATTTATAGGTCCTGAAGTGTGTTACATATGTGTATATATATATATGTATATACATATATACATATATAATATTAATATTATGCCACCTTAGAAGGGGAGTAATAGACTGGCTTTGGTGGGCGTCTGGCCTCCAGCCAGGGCTAAACCACCACAATACTGTAAGTCTCCTACTAGGCCTAGCACAGCAGAAAATCTAGAAATGTATCCAGCACAGCAAAGGGATAAATCACCTTATGAAATGCATTTCTAATGCTTTTGATCTCAGAGTGCGATCCCAGACATTTTTCTCATCATCACTACTCAGCTGCTAAGAGGGAGAGGAGAGAGACTGAGAACCTCGGTCACCTTTCCCTGCTGCCAGCATGAGCTACCCATTCATCCTATGCTGCAGACCACAAGAGCCCTGGTCCAGGAGTGATGCAAACAAGAGCCTGATGTTGCGGCCTGGCACTTGCCTAGAGCATGTATCCTGGGCCCCAGCCAGCAATAGTTGCAGCAGACAGATGGAGCTCAGGTCCCAAATCCTGCGTCCTTGTACTGGAACCAGGGATATTGAGAACAACATGGAGATTCAGTGGACCATAAGAGATTACCCTCCAACATTAAGAAAGCTTACATACCAATTTAGCCACCCATCAGTAAGCCAAGGAAACATGGTATTAAGGACACAAATATCCTGTACATTTAACACTGTTCAGTAATGAGGGAACCTACTCTTTTCAGATCTTCTGTGTCTTTTTGTCTTTTGTAGGATGGAATGGGAAGACTGGCTCAACAATTCATAGCCCAGCACCACACCAGTGTGCTCAGTTACAACATGAGGAATATGTTCTAGTCTCACAGAAAGATATCTAACCGGAAAACTCACTAGAAAAGTAATCTTTTATGGATATGGTATTAAAATATACACATAATCTTAGTGTTCTAGAGCAGTACTTGACAATTTATTTTAGTACAGCTGCAAGTAAATTTAATGCCCCAACAGATAGTGAGTGCCAGGAAAACCACAACTATTGAAGGATCATATCTTTTCAGATGAGGGTTTGTTTGAGGAAACATACATCTTTATTAGATCATCACAGGTGACCTAAGGAGAATTTAGAGTTAGATCCAAAGACAGTGTAGGTAGACAGACTTCCCAGGAAATCCTGTTTTGACAGATGATCTGGCCCAATGAAACCACACTCCATTTTATTCTGTGATGCTACTTTATAAGTTTATTCTCTTTCTTTGGAAAGAGGTGCCATAGCTTGGCTGAGAAAGGATTGAGAAAGTAGGTGTTAAGCTCAACATGTAGGGGAATTCTTAGAGACTTGCCTTTCCTTGACTAGGCATTAAGGTCTGCAGGTCTGCTTCTCTAGCCTCTTTCCTCTGGACACACTGTAATTTATAGCACAAAAGAAACTTCAGCTGAAAGTTTCAGCAGGCTTTAAATATTGCTAAGTGTTTTTTGTTAATTTCCCATAATATTTTTCACACTGTAAAAGGATTTTCTTTTTTATTATAACACATTATTGCACACTGTATGCTCATAATTACCTAATATTTCCCTGCCCTATAGATTTCTCTTGATTATTAATATTGAAAGCCTCATTAAGATCCTCTCTATCAGCTTATGGTCTACCTGTATATGCTTAAAGAGTTGGCAAACTTGGCATAGGATAAATGTCACTTTTAAAATATGTTACAGACAAAGTAAAGTGGAGGTTAAAAAAATAGAGATTAGAGTGTTGAGTAAATGTCATGACTGCCAGAATCAATTGAAAATGAGCATTCTTGCTGGTCTTAGATGGATTGAAAAGAGACGACTTCTCCCCCAAGCCTGGTCCCAGAGGAGTACAATCAGGATGGTACTAATGAGCAGAAAACTCACAAGGTAGGGGTGATGTTTCCTTCAGAAACACTATATGCATTGGTGCTCTGAGCCCCCTAAGGACCTAAAATCTGTTATTGTTCCTCCTGGGAGGTCCGTTTACACTTAACACACATCTGGCTTAATTAGGTTGACAGCTGCTGCAGGTACTATTGGACAAGGTCCAGGCATCAGAGTGCATTAGCATTTGTTTAATGGTTTAACCTTTCATAATCTGATCTCCACTGCACAAATGAACCAGAGAGATATCTTTTATTACTTGTTAATGTGTGTTGTGTGTATGCACATACGCACACTCACACAAACATGCAAGCAATACACATCAAATGAATCCCTTCATGCATTGAAAATCAAAAATCTTTTCCAACCGTAAACTTTTGATTAAATAAATCCAGATCCAAATTAAGCAAAAATTAAAAAGATTAACAGTGAAGACAGCAGCAATCATACTGTATATAAAGACAGAAAAATTTTAATTACTTTCATGTACAGAAAGCAGCCACAACATACTCACAGACAGATTTTGTATACCTATGTTTTTCATGTTTTAATTAAAAAGAAACTAACCAGGACAGAGAAAAAGCAGTTATAGTTTTTGCTGCCTACATAAACGAAGCCAACATAGAAGGTGGTCCAGTGCAGACTCATGTTTGGCAATAAAGCTGACGTTCTTCATATTTTTTATAGATCCAATGAGCAAAATGGGCCTGATTCTGCCCCCCATTAAATACAGAGTAATTCATTCAAAATCACTGGAAAGAATCTGCTTTTATCCTTGCATACCTGAGGGAAGAATATTGCTCAAATCATTAGGCATGCACCTTGTTTTCTCAAGAGAACCCTTTCCCCGTATCCATTGAAAGCATTTTTTTTCACTTTTAAATATTCTTTTATGTCTAATTGGCTTCTTTCCACAGCAACTCCCTGTAAAAATAGCCTTTGGCGACGCAGTCAACTTCAGCACAAGCCTAAACCTTATTGTATCATTGAAAGCAGAACCAAATCCAAGGGCAATTTTCCAACTCCAATCAGCTTGCTTTATACACTGACGTGCTCATTTACCTGACAAATTATTGTTCACCTTTCTAGTGACTCCCAGACTGCAATACTCCATATGTTTGGAGACTTTAAACACTAAAACAAAGAAAAAAATTTATAGTGAAGAATCCATTTCAAATATGAATAAACCAAGCCCTTCAGAATGTTCTGTTTCAGCGAATGTTCTCACCATGGCCTTAGCATGTGTCAGATCTCCGTGGCTTGGTCCAGATGGAAGAGAGCAGCCTTTTGCACTTGCCATGTAAAGAGATGTTTCTTTGGCTGAGATACTGCAGTTTTGTCCTGTGTTGCTGAGGAGCAGAGGTTTGAGCTCCATTACAGAACCCATCCCAGGGCTGGACCCTCATTTAACAGATGCGTTTGTATTTTTTTACCCTCATAGGACATTTGTCATCGCCTGTTCCATGTTTGATGCTCTCAGGTTGTAATGCATCCTGGTGAAGCAGCTCAGGGAGCCACCATCACACAGAAGTGTGTGCATGTGGAAAGGTGATTAGAAACAGTACATATATTGAATGTCTTTGACCGTCCTATTACAGGGCAACACGATAGAGACCACATCCTCCAATCTCATGTGTAGTTTTCACATGCTAATTCCCTCTCAGAACGTAATTTTCTTCTCTGTTTATGAGAGAAAACTTCTTTATGAGCAAAGCTTTAATGAGAATACTGTGGTTGTTGACCAGATCAGGGTTTCAGGCCCATTAGCCAGCTGCTGTCAAAGCATCTTTGGTGCTCATAGTGCTTGTTATTTCACGTGTAAGCTTTCTTAATCCATCTCTAAATCATGCAATAGAGCTTGGTACACAGAATCTTGTGCCAGCAGAGTAGTGACTATGCTGGAGAATCCACGCTGTGGCACACCCCATGAGAATTTAATGCAAGGATGTATCATGGTGGTACCCTTGCTCAGTTCACATATTTATTATATTAGTGGGAGAAAAAAAAGCAACTAATGTAGTATGAGGGAGAAAAAAGGTTTTTGGAGCCTTGAATCTTGTGGGAAAAGTTAAAAGATGAAAAAAGATATAGTGGCCTTTTGGTTCTTGGATTACACAAGTCTTACCAAAAGAAGTAGGCACAGGACTTTCCCTGGTCACATTCACACAAAGTCATCTGCTGGAAGTCATACAGCTTTTCTGTATAAAGTAGTCTCCTCTATCACTTAATACTCTTTTTGCTGATGTGCTTGAAGTTAGTTCTGGGAATATTTTTGTCTCCTGTATTTAAACAGTGCCCAGTTCCACAGTAAATATAAGACCTTTAGGACTGATCATAGTCTCACACTGAACCTGTCTCCTAGTATGACAGCTTCAAATTCACTTTCCACAGATAGAAGTAAAAAGCTGTTGCTGGATGTTAACAAAAAACAAAGAAAAATGGAATTGGATGGGACAGTTTGATAACATTTGGCCTCCACAGCTTTGTGTTCAGGAGGAGTTCAGCAGGAAATTGATTTGAGACTATTTAAATGCTTAAAATTAGCTACATACTTAAATACTTTGCTGAATTGCTGCCTCACCCCAGAGAGAAAACAGCTCACTGTAATCTCATTGGTATCAGGTTTCCATTCCCAGCCTCACTGAAAAATCAATGTACCGCATGAAAATCAATCCTTGCTCAAAATGTGACTAAAAATGTTCTGATTTTTGAAGAAAGTTTGCTTCTAAGAAGATAAAATCCAACTATGCTGTGAGGCAGCCAAAGTATGGATCTCTATGACTGCTTACCTTGGTATATGTTCTGTGCTTCTGCTTGTGTTTCTGGGTGATTTTTGGAAGGAGTTCTGTGCCCTTTATCTCCAGATATGTGCTATGTTGTGCATTTACTACAATTAATAGCAGCAGCAACAATAACAACTATTTTTAGATTGTTCTTAATGCGGGAATGAAGCTTTATGTGTGGTTTGCAAGTGAAGAAATGGAGGTACAAAGAGCTGAAAATACTGGGACTAAGAGCCATGGCTAGTACATAAAGGAGGGAGACAGAAGCATGTCTCCTGAGACCAGATCTAATATTTGAAGTACACTTTCTTTCATTAGAAAACCTGGAAATCACTATGAGGTGTCATGAACTTCGTTGATTATGTATTTTACTGAGGAAATGCACCACCTCAAGATAAACAGTCTATGTCTCTGCCATCACACCAACACCTCAGTTTTGTGTGCTAAGTCTTTCCTTTCCTCTGATCAAGGCCAGTCATTCTGGAGAATATAGAGTTGCTAGGGACACGACAAAGGGACATATTATTTCAGCAACTGTGCTCAGCTCACGTACCTGTGGGAAAACACAAAAATCCATCAAGGGTACTCTTCCACTTTATGGTAATAATCACAAATTGTTCCAAGCGTCCATCAAAACTAAATCCCAACTGTGACCATAAAAGCTGAGGCAAGTATATGGCATGACTGAACAATTCTTTGGTCATAAAATTGAAGCTTGTTTCTCTTCTTCAAGTCATGGCTAAATTTCAGGTAGAAAACTCTGTGAAGTGAATAAAAAATGAGAAATGAATAAATGATTGGATGTGTGGTGCAATGGAGAAGGAAGAGTTGAAAATGATCCCAGAGTATAAAGACCTGCAAAACAAAAAGAATTATGGCTTTTTGAGAAGTACCTTCTGGAGAGGAAGGATGTATTTAAGGGACACAACCTTACAGTTCTTGTAAACAGTTTCCTAATAAGACATTTTTCTCTGTTAATGTTGCTAGTTGGCTGCTTCAGTGACCAAGAGCGAGAAACCTGGACAGTTGGTGTAAACCAGATTAGAGACCCTCCTCATTTTTGAAATGGAAACCAGATGGCAAGTTTGAAAATCTCAGTCATGGACTGGCTGTCTCCCCAAATATTTTAAATATTACATTAAATATCTCTAAGGGAAAGTTAATAATGATGATGGTGCACTTTATTGAAGAAAAATGACATTAAGTATTTCCTGTTACAAAAATCGCTTTGCATAATACCAAAAATGCACTTCCAGTATTAGCACAATATGTGGTATTATAAAATCAAGTAATTTTGCATAAAACCAGTGTACGACTGCAAGCTGTGATTCAGTTACAACAGTTTGCTATCTGCCTGAGGACTATGGAGTTAGTGAGGCACATTATGTATCCTCTGTGCTGAGGGGAATCACCAAACCTTACCCATCTAACTAGCATGCCTCTGGAGAACAAAATCATCAATAAATGTTTCTGTTACGTGGTGCTTCCTTTACTGGAGGGCAAAGGATATTCAGATGTCTCTTGACTTTCTGCGGAAAGGTCCTGCAGAGGTGGAAGGGCTGTTACAAACCACTCATCTAAGGCCCTGTGTCACTTCCATCCCACAGGCAATCCTCCTCCATTCTGTCTGTTGCCAGTCTCTGGGTAAAACAAAAATACTGAAAAAAGACTTAAAACCCCCATAGTATTTAAGTAAAAGAAAACCAAATAATTGCCTTTCCCTGAGAACTAATTTTAGGCTTTGGGCTAAAATAATCCACTACTGAACTTAACAGCTTTCCCTTTACTGACATCAACCACTAACCTTTAGACAAGTGATAAATTAGATGTGCTCTTATGCTGCCACAGCCCACCACAGTGACACAACATCTTGGCTGGCTCTTCCCACAACCCACAATGCAATTTTTCAACTATAAACTAAGGCAAGGAGTCCTCAAAAGGCTGCCTTTCCTCATCAGTCTATAGGTCTGTGTGGGCAAGGTGAGGATGTGAAGGCAGTAAGAAGATTTTTCACAGCGGGAATGGTGGAAAGTTGAAATTCCTGCTACTGTTTCCCATTTTCAGCTTCTATGAAAAGTCTTCATGAAGGAAGCTTCTTACCACATGAAGGAAACCGAGTCTTATAGTTGTCCCTAATTCAGCCTCCTGCAAGATTGACATGCATGCTGAGGCTCCCTCTGCCTGCCCTGCACGAGGCAGAAAAGTGAGATCGTGGAGTGATCTGATTCTTTGTGCTGGGGCTACTGCTTCAGAGCAAAATTGCCGTCTACAGTCAGAAAAAAATAGGAGACATTCTACCCATGATGAGACATGTTCATAGTCAAATGTGAAGTTGGGAATTTAATTCCCTCCAGTTAAAAGGTGAAGCTTAGGAAAATAGTGCTGTTAGATTTTAAAAAAAACAAACAACCAAACAAAAACCAAAACCCAAACAAAACAAAAAGAAATCCAAAAAAGCCATCCCACACTAAATATCTGGGAAGTGATGTTTTTTGATTTGGTTTTTCTTCCTGCAGTGAAAGACAGCACAGCACATGGTGGTATGGAGTCTTCTGTTCATTTCATTGCACTGGAAAGCTGCAGCTTCTCTATGTTGAGCCATGCCCAGAGCATGAACCTGGGTCACTTGTTCAGCAAAGTGAGGACTACAGTTATGGTGGTAGCGACAGTGCATTTGATCCACCCAGGCCTTTAGTGACACAGGCCACAAGGGTACCATCAATAAACAACTGTCAACATTTTTATTTTACCATTTCCTCCCTCATCTTAAAATACATGTATATTTTCATTCATTAGTCTCTACAATGTTAGGCAAGGAATATTTAAGAGCCATATATGAGGTTTTATCATCCTCCAAGATTTCCAGTGAAGTATGATTTGAATACAAACATCTGGGTTGTTTGGACTAGTCTTTTTCTACAGATAGCAGTTCTCCATTTGATGTTACAAAGCCAACAATTACATGAGACAAACACTATGAAACTCTCATTTAGGTAAAATGATTTAACGCCAATGCTCCCTACGCGATTGCCTATTATTAGAGAGGAAGCGCATAGTTTCAAGTCTGTTGAATTTGGGCCATCATTTTTAGAACCAGTAGATCTCATCAGTTCTTCAAAAAGAAGTCAACCAAATGTGGAAGATGGAACAACAGATATGAAGTCTTCTCTTTTCCAGACGGTGCTATTTTCTTCTGCTTTTCTTTTGCCAGCATTAAATATTTTCTCACCTACTATGGAGAATAAAATCTGTTTTTCTGCAGTTACTTAACACGTTAGCCTTTGTGACATTAAAAATAATGCATTTAAATGTGATATTTGTGACTATGTGCCCAGCATGCAAACCCTACTCATCATTTCCTTACACTCAAATTAGGCCTAAGGGATTCTGAGTGCAATTATGGTGTTGACTGGATTAGTACAATTGGTAAAAAATGCAATGATATTTCATCAGCTATTCCTGGCTCATGGATTATGGACCCAGTGAAACAGCCTGTGGAAGGGCAGGCAGGATGTGAAAAGCTAGTTCAGTTGCATCTAATGACAAAATTAACAGTATTTAATATTATTTAAAGTAACAGTGTTTATTATTTCAATATTAAATATTGAAAACTCACAATAGTCCATGGCCATCATAAAATCAGTTGAAGTAGACTGATACAGACTTGCAAGGCACGTGAATAAGTTGATGAATCAAATGGGGAATGTACCTATTGCAGTAAACAGAGCCTCCAGAAATGCAGAGAACGTTTGATGTGGTGTGAAAAGTTTGAAGCAGTGGTGTCATAGAACAGTTGCCTTTTGTAGCTGAGTACATCTACAAACAGAAACAAAAAGTATGTATATGTTTACAGTGCTGAGAAGGCTCAAATATGAAATTAATATTTATAATAATACTTATAGAATATAAAAAGATACTTCACTGATAAATCTGCTAAGTTTATTATTATGAACATTTCTGAAACAGTATGATTTTCTGGTACTATTCTTAACATATAAAATATATTGTATCATCTGTGCCAACAGCTATCTGCCTACAAAAACATGAGTTTTCAAAGTGCAGATGGAAACCACTATACCGCAAATATAGTCCATATATTCTAATTATATAAGCAAAAGGAATAGGTGCAATAGTCTTTAATTGACAAATAAAATTAATTCAATACCTTTTGAGATTCTTCTCACAGATTCTATTATGAAAATATTTTCTCATTTAAACAAAGAATGAGTTGTCCAAAACCTTATAGCTTGGGAAAATAAAAGAATTTAGGTGTTTTGGTGAGGAAGGGTTTCTCTAGGTGAAATTAGTCATAACTTGTTCTTGGAAAAACATACAAAGAAAGGATAAGTCAAATTCTTCTGTAATATGCATGTAGACAAGAACTGCATTTGAAGATTAATTATCTCATTATTTTGCTAATATGCTGTAATTAACTGAGCTATAGCACTGAAATTACTAAATGTGGGATTACTATTCCAGATTTGAATTAGCTTGTATCTCAGAAATGTTCTTCACTACACCTCAGCTTTAGGACATAAGCCTAATTAAATTACCACTTTATTTGCTGCAGCTGCTTCATAAATTTGCACTTCAAAATAGTTCCATCATTCACCATGTCATTTCCTGTGTTTTGTAATTATTGGCTGGTAAAAAAATTAAACCCAAGGAGTTTAACAATAGCACAGTAGCTTTTCCTTACACTCAAATTAGGCCTAAGGGATTCTGAGTGCAATTATGGTGTTGACTGGATTAGTACAATTGGTAAAAAATGCAAGGATATTTCATCAGCTATTCCTGAGGCTCGTGGATTATGCCCAAGAAAATGAAGCTTTAATTTCACCTAAGTTATTTCCATTATTTCTGAAGGAAAAAAAAAATTAAAATCTCAGTAGTTATACAGGACCAAGAAGACTGAATGAAACATCAGTGGGCTTTTCACCATTACCTTCAAAAAGTCACTCTTGCAAATTAATCTACAATTATTCTAATATAAGAAAGACATTACATTAAGGTTTAAGGGACTTCATATTTACTTTGCAGATGATCTATCTAGAATATATTTTTTTCCTTATATTTCTGTTTCCAGAATTTTACTATTAACTGTGCAACTGCTAAATGAAGAGGAAAAAAACCATAGAACTCCCTGTAAAAGCTGGGTATGAGAAAATATACTTTACTAATACCAAACCTACTTGAACTTTTGCCTTTTGGCGAGGTTACATGTTAAAGGGACATATTGCCATGGCATTTTGCCACAGATCACTACTTCTGTAGTACAGTCAGGTACGGGCAGCTGTGCTTGTCTGGTATTTTAATACCTGACTGCTTCAAGTCAGATGTCATTCCAGAGCTATTACCATCACTCAGAAATAGCTGGAATGATAGCTGTAGGCAGTCTACCATTTTCAGGAGAGATATTGGGTTTTGGGTAGTCCTGAAATGTGCAAAGCCACGCTATACTATTTCTTCTAGACATGATTTCAATTACAGGGCCTGGTTATCAGTCCCCATTGGAATTCTTTATAATCATCTTCTGTATGCAAAGATGCAATGTCATTAAAATGACATTATTATTCATGAATACATTTGGAAAATCTCATTCATCATACATCCCTTGGAAAAACTAAAATAACAATATAAGCAAGGTCATTCATCTTTCTGGGATGTTGCAAATTGGAAGCATCATGACTAACCATGGTGCTTTGCTTATGAAAACACTTTTTTTTTTTTTTGTGGATTTTGGGCCTTTTGAGTGCAGTGGACAGAATGTTGCCTCAAACTACCAAAATAAATTGTGGATCTTCTCTGCCATTCTCCTGAGGCAACAAACATCCTATCAAAATTGCAGGTAAGGAAAACCTCTTCCCACAGGAAAATGATTCAGGATGTTTCTGCAGAAGGATTTCTACCTTATAAGCTCTATAACTTCTTGGTATCATCCAAAGGTCACTTGAATGGAGCAGAATATATACATTTATAATAAGTAGGACAGTGATACAAAGAACCATTTCACAGCTATGAAATACGAGGAGAATTTTCCCAAACTGTAGGGAAAAAATTCTGCATAAAAGGAAAACCAAATTATACTATGAGTTTGGAGAGGCCTTCATTAAAACCTTTGGGAAATGTAAATAAAATTTGACCCTTCTAAAGAAATGGGGAGGGGTGGTGGTGGTGCGTGTTTAAAGAAATTGTATGAGACAAATTAATTGTGAAACTTACACCTTCAGTCAATGGCTATCAGTCGTCATAGCTCCAGCTGTTTGAGTACCACTGTCCCAACACACATCAGTTGTGACTGATTTCTCAGTGTTTAGATATCAGCCTGTTAAAGAAAGATAATCAAGTACTCATATGGATATTTATAATCTCAGAGATAATAGATAGATAGATAGATAGGATTCTCTGTGAATTTTTTTTGCCAGGAAACCCAGCCATATTCATTACATCTGTATGGCAAAGCAGATGCAGCAAGTCTAACTTTCAATCTTTTGATGAGGTCACCGTGTAAATATATACCTCTTACAAAACTTGCATTATAAATCCCTTTGTATTTCTGGCTAAAATAATTCCCTTATAGTAACCATGAAAATCCTCTTTCACAAAAAATAAAAGTAGCAGGTATCAGCAAACCTGGCTCAGAGGGATTTCAGATTGCAAATCTCCATCTTAACATTGATTATCTCACTAAGGTAGGGTGACAAAAATCCATATCTGAACGCTACTGTATTTTTTGAGCAGTCCAGATCCAGATCTGTACATGGATTTCAAAGTTTAGGGTACTCTAGAATAAAAGCAATCTCTTCCCAAAACTGAAGAATCATTTTTTACTTGATCACCACTTCTTTCCTCTCCTCCCCAAAAAGGAAATTAATCCTAATAACAAGAGCTTCAATCTATAGTATTCTGTGATTACATATTCTTGTCATAGGCAGGAAAATGGTCTCAAGTGATATGAACACCAAATCTGTTATATTCAGCATCCAGAGATCACAATTGCTGCAAGTTAATTAATTCCTATCTCTGTAATGGATGTTGCTCTGTTAATAGTGCATTCAATAAAAAAAAAAGGTGATGAAAGAGATGATGAAGTGTGCTGGAAAGGTGAAAAATGCAATGACAATAGTTATAAAAGGTACAGTGTAATATGGTGAATGCAATTTGCTCAATACACTTAATGTGTCTATAAAAAATCTCATCCTGTTCTCACCAGGGAAGCAGGCTGTGCTGGATGCACTGTCTATGGACTCCTTCAGCACTTTAATGTGACCAAACTAAATGACTTTTCCTGCATCTGTTTAAAAAACGCCCAAAAGATGTAATTTCTGGGTGAACAGCTTGTGCTACGGCAAAGAAATACAGGAGGCATACTGACAAATATTAGGCAGATGTACGTAAGAACATTCCATAATGTTCAGCATGTAAAGCCTTTTAATTTTGCCTCTCATATTCAAAATGACATGGGAAGACATCCAACTCCTAATTTATTATTCTTCTTAATTATGCTCTACATGTGCAATGTGGTATTTAGAGGTTAGTGGTGAAAAAGTATTTTTGCCTAAAAAGCTACCACAAAATTGAAGCAAATTTCTTGTTTAGTGTCTTTACCAACCAAAAAATAAGAGAAGTGTGAGGGGGAATATACAATGGATACATTGTGGTGTTACATGTTTTTATGTTCTTCGGTGTGATAGGTATTTTTGATACTTAATATGTGTCAGCTCTCTAAGATGATGAACAAGCAAATTCATTTGTCTTCCACGTCTCAAAGGACATAACAGCATGCTGAATCAGCCCATTAAATCTCAGTGGTGCACATGTTGCCTTTTATCCTACCTCTGCTGAACCGTGTGCTGATGAAAATCAAAACATGTAAGTGTGTGTAAAAATGGTGAAAACTTGTTAAATGCTGAAATGATAGCAGAAAAAAATACTCAGAAAGGCTCAGCAGTCAGCAGTGGCTGACATCACTCTCCGGACTGTACAGCGCACAGCCATGGCCATCGCGTGGGGTCTGTAGCAGTCCTGCCTGTGTCTGAGGAGGGATGGGAAGATGTAAAAGCCCTTTTACCTTCTCCCAGGCGAATCCAGACCCACCAGGCCCGTAATTTGGACCAGCGTAAGGACTTGTGCTCCTGCCAATCCCATGTTGCCATATGTCTCCTTTCCCAAGCTGTCCCGTGTTGCCATCTGTCCCCACGCCATCCTGGACACTCGGGGCCATCTGCTTCTGCCTGACACGTCCCATGGGACCATCCGTCTCGCCCCTCTCCAGGCTGGTGCAGCCACACACCTTTTCTGGAGGTACACAAATTCCTACCAGCCTTGGATAAATATCTGCTAAAAGGAGCAGAAAGCATGAACAGCTGTCTAGAAAAAATCAATTCATTCTGTCTGCATTTCTTAGTCAGTGTCTAGTTCAGGTTTCAGCATTAAACCCTTTTTGCCAGTCCTCAAAAGTTTTGGCATTAATATTTTATTGAAAGTCTCAGCTAAGGTAGCAGAATAGGAATCGGGAGAACGTGGAAATTGTTTTTTGCAATGTGCCTGTTACTCTGGTGCCATGTAGGAGCTCATTTGGGATCTCAAGGAATTTGCAGATCTGTTCTTGCACCTTTGCAAAAGGCTGGCTTTGAGTTATCAGAATTATTATGCTCATCTCAAATGTAGTACCATTTGAGAGTGGCACAGAAGGAAATAATCCAATCTATTGCCCAGCTTTTTTGAAAAGTCTGAGTCTACAAAACTATATTTAACCAAATGAGCGGAAAAAATGGAAACACTTTTAAATTCCTATGAAAAAGCCATTTCCTTGGTCACTGTGGGCACTTAGTTGTATCTAGATGAGGGATGTGGGGAGAATTTTCCACTTTCCAGTTGCGTGGTCTCACATCCCAGCTCCCTACTGGGATAAAACACAGGCACGCACCAGCTGTCCCTCGTTCCTCCCTCCCACCTTCCCACAATCTGATTTTCACAGAAAAGAAAACCGGAGGTGTGGGCTGGGCAAAAGCCATCATTTTTCCTAGCAGGTAAGTCTAGACATAGCTTATAATACCCTTCATACCAGTTCTTTTCCCTCATTTCCAATCTCTAATACATTTTTACTTACTTATACTGAAGTGAGTGTTTTTAAGTGTTCCAGTTTGATTGATGCCATGACGAAATCAGTGTCATTATTGCTGCAGAACTTTTAGGGAGGGATTGTTTCAACAGTCTGGCTGTTTATCCTTGAAACAGTGGAAGTTAAAATGTGAGATTTGAAATCCCATCTATATTGATGTGGATGCTATAACTTCTGCTGATTTCAGTAGGGCCAGAAGGCCACTCTGTGGTGAATATTCTGCTCAGCCTATCTCTCCACACACTTGGTCTATTTAGCTGCTTCTAAAATTAACAGCCATATTATCCTGGTACTAAAGATATGACCGACAATCTGATACAAATCAGAGTGATGGATTCCACTCAAAAATAAAGCATTATTAAAGCAGACACAAATAAATCTTTTCCTCGATTATTTTCGTGACATTCAGGTTAGACATCTATGGTTTAGGTCACAGCTGTATACTTACTCTGGACTTTGCAGCAGAGGTCTTGGGTGGTTGTCAGATATTCTTTTGGCTTAAAGATGCACAAGGAATCTTAAAATGGTTTCACAATGTGTAATAAGAAATGATGAGTTGCACTGACAGAATAAAATCTGTACTTTAAACATTAGCACCACATGTTGTTAATCTTAAAAAGAAATTTATTCTTTAGAAGAAAATCTTCTAACCGTACTATGTCCACCTCAACAAATTAGCTTGTTGATTTTATAAAAGATTGCTGATGAATATTGGAATACAGCTCTCCATAAAGTTACAGCCATGATAAATGAGAGATTCCATTGAAAACACTGTCTGACCCCAGACTGCATGTTATTTAGTTAGAGAAAAAAGGACAAGGGATCACCTACGCAACAGGCTCATATGTTACTAGTTACTTCAGTAAGAGACATTTAAAACTAAGATACTTCAGGTGAAAGCAGGAAATAGTGAAAGAATATTTCACTAGACCAGACACGTTCCTCAGCCTCTGGCTGAAGTCTGACCTCAGCTGAAGCTGGAGCTGTTCTGTTTGACCATGCAGGAGCGATCTGGCCTCATTTCTCCTGGAGGTGTGAACCGTGGCACCAGCTCTGGTTCCTTGTAGGCCATGGTGTAGCAGCTATGCTGGGCACAAAGAGCACACAAAACATGCAGCAAAGTTGGTGTTATGATGATCAGTTTACTGATGCCAATCCAGTGCATTAGCTGTTTTTTGCATCAGAAACCTAAATGAAGCCCAAAGCCATTGCTTTCAAAGTTTGTTCCCTGTGTGCTGGCCATGCTGCTGCAGGTTGGGATGCAGGGACCGTGCTGCGCTGGCAGCAGATTGCACAGCTGTGGCAAGATAGAATTACTCACCAAAAAGCGTGTGGTAGGTTTTGATAACATATGAACAGATGCTATTGGACCCTACCCCATACTTCTGGAGTTCCAGGGAAGAGTGTGAAAAAGGGAGGAAGAGGGGAAAGAAAATCCCAAGATGTGGTGGAGGTACATTATCAGTCATGTTGCTATCACGAATATGAACAGCAGGTAGTCCATTAAACCCAGCCTTTTCACTGAACAATTGGAGCTCTGATAGCCATTAGAAGCAGGTCATATTTAATAGCAGTTGACTCCCTCAACTCCTTCTCCTACAGTACATTTAAATGATTCTTTGGCAAGTGAACTAAATTTGTTTCTCCCGCACAGGACTGGGAGGGGGATAAGGGAAGGCATTTATTTTTGCAGAACTGGATCCCTCGCCACCCACTCCCCTCTGAATCTCAACTACTATCTACTAAGTTGAAATGAACTTTAATAAATGAGCTGAACTCATTAGCTATGTGAAGCTCATGCTTACAGTCATAATGATTTTAAAATGTGTGGCTGCATCTTGAAGAAGAACAGAGCTTGACATAATTTCAGTTATCAAATACTGGTAATTGACACAGAGACAGGCTGTGCTTTACACTGGGTTATAATTAATCCACTTCAGTGACCTCAAAGGCTGCACTTCTGAGAAATCTACCACTTACGTCTTGATTCTTTGTCAACTACTTCAGCAGACATAAATTACAAATGAGGTACTAATGAAGTATTTCATCACCTGTTTACCTTCAGTGATCAGTTCCCTAACCCTAATTTACAGGAGGCACAATTTTTTTTGAAGCTACTGTCAGCTGGAGCTGCCTTTTACTCTGAGCAGTTATAAATTAGCACATAGCTGTGCTTACTCTCAGCGGCTCTTTGTTCTGGTTTTAAAATACTACAGCATAGGCATAAATAAGTTTATGTTTAGAACCTGATGGATAAGAAGAGAAAAATGTGTATTTTCTTCTACTCTATTCTTTTCTTTAAAGGATTGCTAAATGCCATATCCCACCACAGTGAGTGTGGCTGTGTCTGTTTACTCCAGTAGGGAATTTGACTCGTGCAGAAATGAAGTCCTGCTGTATTACCAAGTACTTGGAGTGATCTTGAATTCGTGTCAAAGAATCACCTTGGAATGCTGAGGAATTGCCATTGAAATCTTTACATTGCGTCTGTGATGCTCACATAATTGCCTCTAATTTAAAAATGGTAGGGATCTATTCCCACATGCAGGTTGATAAAAAGTGCAATAAGGAATCATTTGCAGGGTGAGTGAGCAATAACTTTACTTTCAGAGGCTGGCAGGTATGGCTGGCAGGTATGGCTGGCTCAGCCATACCAACTGCCTTGTCCTTGTCCCAACTTGCTGCTCTGATAAGTGCGGGCTGTTCCCACTCTGCTTCCGCTCCTACCAGAATCTCCCTTCAGTCCCTGCAACAGCTTCCATGGCCTTGACACCATCTTCCTCTGTGATGGAGGCTCTTTTCTCTACCAGGTACCAGTGCTTTTATCCCCACCTATTCGTCCCAGCATCCTGACCAGCCGTCTTCAACTTCTTCTTGCAGATGACAATGGTTTTCCTACTCCATGTTCATGTCTCCACCATGATCTTCCTCTTTTGGCTACTGTGAGGCCCTCAATAGCTTTCATGGAAAGCTCCCTGTTTTAAATGTGTCTCCATATTTTATCAGCTCTTCTAAATCAGGAAAAAAAAAATCAGGAAAATCACGTCACATTTTTTCAGAGAAATAAAAGGAAGAGTGACGAAATGGAATTATGGGAAAAGCTACGTGTATTTGTGAGTTCCCTTTGTGACTGAGCACTTCAGGTGGAAGCCACTAAGGGACTGGCAGTTGGCTGGAGTTCAGGGCAAACTTACTTTTCAAGTCCTAACCAAGCCAGTGAAGGTACTGTGTGATAGATCATCTGGACTTCGTTGCACGTTGTGGTGGAGCAGGAGTTTGCCTCAGAAATGAAAGTGGAACATATTTGTTTATTTTTTGACAGGATCTTTAATTGGCTCCTTTAGGGAATGATTTGAAGTCAGCAAAACAGACTCCCACATTCTGGAGAAGGAGGCAGCATGCAAAAGGTGGGGAGAGATGAAGGATCTTGGGCAATGCAGGGCCTCTAACACTGCCAGACATGAGGCAATCAAATGTACCTAAGTGTACAATTTTGT
Organism: Zapornia atra; assembly: GCA_013400835.1. NCBI lineage: Eukaryota > Metazoa > Chordata > Aves > Gruiformes > Rallidae > Zapornia > Zapornia atra. The sequence continues at coordinate 74,461 of VZTU01024759.1, read as the reverse complement.
CTACACTTGAAAATTTCCTGTAGTAAATAAAGCCACAAGTTATTGCTTGAAGAACATTACAACCTTTTTCTTGGTTTACCTCCACCAACAAACATCCTTGAAAAACCAAGCTACAATCCTACAGCACCACATAACTGGAGCTGAGAGGAAAGTGGAATGAAGGTACAGTGGAGTCGCAGAATCACAGAATCGTAGGTGTTAGAAGGGACCTTCAGAGATCATCAGGTCCAACCCCCCTGACAAAGCAGGTTCCCTAGGACAGGTCATACAGGTAAGCGTCCAGATGGGTCTTGAAAATCTCCAGAGAAGGAGACTCCACAACCCCCCTGGGCAGCCTGTTCCAGTGCTCTGTCACCCTCACAGTAAAAAAGTTCCTCTGCATATTGGTGCAGAGTCCTCAGACTCAGCACCAGTGTGGTGTCTGGGAGCTGCAGTACTGCAGGGTCTCAGTACCACCAGAAGAGAGCAAAGAGTCCATGCCCAGGAGGATTCCCAGGCAGCCTCTGCACAGACATACTGCTGCAGCCTTGACAAAGGAAAGTTCAAAGCACAAGATGTGGGGGGAGGGGGCTCAAATACACGTGCTTGCCTGGTGTCTCCCAAAGGTAGAGCTATACAGACCATGTGCCTTAAAAGGTTTCCTCTTAAAACTGTTTATACATTCAAGTCCAGCTATCATAGAGAAGCCACAGTGTAAGTTCCCGCTGCGCTGGTAAAATCATATTCTGAAATAATTTGTTTCTGAAACTGCCTTGGCCTGGGTTTTACAGCCTGCGATGCTGAGGGTAGGAATGCACTCGAGACAACTCCAGGGGAAGGCCACATGCACTGAACCCTGGACACTCTTCCCCAGACATCTCCGATTTGGAAATCCATTGTTGAGGTTCATTACCCTACGTCAGGCAGAATCTGCTCTGTGATCATTGCTCGGTGGAAAGTATGGGAAAATAGAAAGACGTATTTGTCTTTTGAATGTGCTATTTCCTGGACCTCGCCACATCTCCTTTCTCTCTGTCTCTCTCTGCAGAAATGATCACCTCTCAGACTGCCCAGAGCTGACCACACTTGGTGCAATAAATATTCTATCATGTCAAAAACAATGCCCGAACTCAAATGTGTCAGCAAGGCCTCGCCTACTAACAACTTCCATAGGTTTTCATACCTAAATTCTTTGCTATACAAGGGGGAAAAGAGGCATTACCATAGCAACCGTCACAATACATAATATTGATCATTTTTTGAAATAAGCTGTACGTTTTACAGGTACTGCCACATCACAATGACTTTTTTTTCCATTTACACTTTTTCAACATTTGTAAGCAATATATAAAGGATCTTTTTTTTTTTCAATGCTGATGGGATGTTGTGTTTTGTTGGACTCATTTCTATTAAAGAAAGTTTTATCTAAATCTCCTTTTAGAGAAAACATATAGAAATTGATTATGTAGACTTTAAAAGGCAGTGAAAGGGGGAGATGCAGTGAGGAGTGACCATCCCTTTTCAAGGTGAACAGAGCTGCAGAGAAACTTAATAAACTCTTTGATTTTTGTCTGGCCCCAGGAATGCTGGTGAGATACCATCAACCATGCAGGATGCACCTAGAGCTCATCTTTGTGGGCAAAAAAGAAAGGGTTCATCCATAACCCAGTTCATGCCACTGCATATGCATCTCTTCTTTTCCTTCTTTGATAGTACCCAGACAAGGCCTCAGATGGGGCAGCTGAAGTCTGATTACAGCTGCCATCTACTTCCATCCTGGCCCTGTGCTGCTACCTCTGGCAAGTCTAGAATGAGAGGGGAAAAATTACTGACCTCACAATATGAACTATTCCTCTGCTGCATTTTCATATTATTCAGTGGCCACAGGCAGAAGACAAACTTGGACCACTTTGGTGAAGGATGTCTTCCCTTGTGGGCTGTTAGACCAAGCTCTGTGCTCACCACGTCAAGATAAGACCAGTGCAGGCATGCAGGAAGGAACAGAGGATGGACCTTCTGTTGACAGTATGGAAGTGAAGCAGAAGTTAAAATAGCCTTCATACGCAGACACTGATTTGATGGTATTCCTTTGATGTTATGTAGCTTCTGGATCTACCTCGAAGAAGAGAATTTTGAGGGCTGCAGGGAGAGGAAAGTCAGATTTAAAGAAGCAGTTAAGGTCTTGTGTGCATCCAGGTATATGGATTTCGTATGCTTCTGTGAAAATCACTGCATTGTAGTTCTCTCTTTCATTTATTTCTTTGGTAGTGATGTGGTCTCGTGTGATATTTTATTCTCCATTTTATCTCCAGGACTCTTTGAATTTTAAAGGCCAAAAAGAAATCTTTATTCCAGCTTAAAGTAAGAGTCTGAGTAGAAGGAACTTGGAAAGTAACTTCTCCCTTTTTCACCCGAAAGTCTACATAGCAAAACTATGTACAACTAAAACAGTTTGGGAAAATCCAATATTATCTTTTCCTTGACCAACTCAAAATATTTGAAAATACCAAAATACCTTGGAAAGGTATTTTGTACCTATACCTTTCATACGGTTGAACTGCAGCAAAGAGTTTAAGTCCATGCTCAATTATATGCATATGCTTAAGTTCTCTGCTGAACTGATGCCTAATTCTATTGTCCCTCCAAACCTTGTGACTGATACACATTTTCATTATAACCTTGATTTAAAAATAAAAAAAAAAGAGGTCTATATGCCTGTTTCTATTTTAATAATTACAAGCATTTAGAAATTATAATTGCATAGTCATTAAGTCCCATTCATATAAAATCCTGGCTAGCTGATTTTTATGAAGTAATTTTTACTTTCTTTAGTCTTGTTGCTCACAAAACTGGCAAATGTACATTTATTACAAGTCAAGAATTATCTGAAAGGTAAATTTCATATGAATGGAACTGATGTGCTTTCTTTTAAAACATCTTTGGTTATTTCATTGCTTACCATAATTTAAGACTTGGCTGCGTAACGAGTGTTGCACTTTGGCAATTGCTAAAATGGTCTGTGTGTGGTCAAGACAGCTGTGTCTGCTGTTACTGAACATAATGCTGACTTAAGTAACCAGTATCCGCTTCAAGTAGGATTTCAAACCTCTTTTTGCTTTCCTTCACTAATACCAGTTTACACAGACAGAGGAAAGGGGGGCCAGTGCTGACCTGTCTTACTTGTTGTTCTGCAAACCGTACGGCAGGCAGATAGAGCACGAACAGATTGCAATCTCTGCCTTTAAACCTTCAGCAATGAACAACAGCTGAGCAGTTTCAGGATGTTGTGTTTCGGGGTTCATCTCCCCATCTCACAAAATGTTAATCCTCAAATGACTTCAATTTCCACTTCCAAAATGTTCTGAAGAAATCTCATGCTGTCTGCTGCAATACTTCGGTCTTTGAGCTGCACAGAGGTGGTCTGATCCCTATCTCACTGGGAACTGGGAAATAATGTCACCCAAGTCAACATATAAGTAGTATATACAGTATCTAAACTTGGCATGAGAGGAAAATTGCCCCATGATTACACCACTCAAGGAAGTACTTTTAAAGCTAAGAAGAGAGATGGGGATCAAACAGATATAAAGGGCTTTAGGGCAACCGTGCCAGCTGAAGAATTCATGCCTGAACAACAGTGGGCGGTGGCTGCTGCCTTTCCAGCCCAGCTGCACCTCTGTCCATGTCCTGCACCAGCAGTGCAGTGTCAGTGCACACATCCCAGGAAAAACCCCAGATGGACACCACTGCCTGCTGAGTGGGTGCCAAGTCTGCCTCTGAAGACTTTGCCCACTTTAGGGGCTGATGGGCACCCTGCACCTCCTCGGGGAAAGCGCTGGCCAGGGGCAGCTTTCACTACTGCACCCCCTTTTCCCACAGTGACCTCCCCATTGAGGGGATGAAGCCGTCCCTATGCCATACATTGTGTAATTTATATGTAAATGAGGTGGAGAATATGCACATATGAGCTGCAGATAAGTTGCTCCAGTGGATTCCACAGTGCAGAATCTGGTTTCTATCAGAAGCATACACAGATGGGGTTTCTGCAGACTAAAGAAACCAAGATGTGATTGCTTTTAAAGAATGTACCTACTGATACAATGCTGAGAGAAAACAGGAAAGCGCTAAGTATTTGAGTCTTAAAATAACACTGCTTTTTCTAGTCATGAAAGATTTTGAGCTATACCTCCTATTGCACTCACAAACATTTAGCTATTATTCAGGGAATATGACTGTTGAGATTTATTCCAACACATTCCAGAACACCCTTGTAAGATGAGATTTAACATCAAGTGAACAACATGTCCTACATAAACCCTTTTTTTAAAGCAAATAGCAAGAAAAAAAAAAGAAAAAAAGTCTTGTTTTAAATTAACCTTTCAAGGTCATTTTGGGATGAAGCCATTTAAATATATATCAAAGGGGTAGAGAAATGTGCAGCTTACAGCAATGTGTTCTTATACAGTAAGAATATGTCCTCATTTTACACATGGTTGATTCATATACAGTAAACACATTTTTGAAGGTGACCTTGAAGCTACTATCCTCAGTTTTTAAACATTTGTGTTACAATTGAATCCATGCAAATATATGTGTGAAGAGTTTTATAAGTGGTTGGGTTGTGGGTTTTTTTTTCTCTAAACAATTAATGTCAATAATTTCTTTGTTATAAGAGGCATAAATCAGTTTATTTCTGTTGGGTTCACTGGACCTACCGCAATTTGCACTAGCTGAAAATCTGGCCCTCATTCCTTAATCCACAGATATACTTTGTCATTGCAGTTTATGTAAACATGAGATCAGCTAGTACTTCCAGACCCAGATGAACTCCTTGATAGTTCAAATTCAAACTTCAGTTTTAAATCTGATTTTTGCTCTCATCATTTATCTTACAACTGACCACATCAGACATGGAGCAGTGCTGGATTTTGTGGTATGGCTTTGTCTGGGGATTTTTAAATGTAAGTAAGTACCCTGTTCTTCTCCAGACACAGAAGTGTGACATTTAATTGACCCATTAAAAGTTAACATAGCTGCGTATATTCATCTTAATAAGCTTTGAAAGACTGTTCTGTAATAGCCCAAACAAATCTAGCATCCAACAGATTCTCATTGTTTGAGTCAATCCACATTATAAACCGTGCATAATGTCTTTTTTTTTTTAATAAATGGGACTATTTTTGAGCTATGGGAATGCAGAAAACTAAAAGAACTAGGTGATTTTTCTGTTTCATTCCATAATTTAAAATGCACATATGAGATTGGACAGGATATAAGTCTTCTTTTAATGTGCAAGGACCAGCCCATAAGAAATCTGAAATAAAACAGTTATTCACAAATGTGGTTTCAAACACTGGTATTTTATACACAGTGTCAGTATTATTAATTTTGTCTTGCATTTCCCCAAATAATTCAAACTACTTTGTAGTCAAAACAGTCAGAAACATAAACTTGGTTCACTACTGCACAGCTACACAGGAGAAATGCAAAGGGTATTTCATGGTGGATAGCCGTGCCGAACACATTAAAGGAAGAGAAAAATACTCCATCTGCTTTAAACTATTGGGACAATTTCAGCTGGCATACTGGTCATACTGGAATTTGACCATATGCCACCAACACCTCCATGAAATGCTCTAAAATGCAGTTTCTCAGGAATGAAACAGTTGACTACTGTATTGAGAGGTGGGAGAAGTGTAAAATAATAAACAGTCGAGAAAATAACATGAGATGAAGACTGAAAGTAATAATGAGCATACTACCATATACTCTCAAAGTACTTTCTATCTGAGAATTTCAAATGAATTTTCACATTACATGCAGGGCTGTAATAGAGGCAAATATTATGTCAGAGTTACAGAGACGTAAACTGAGGCATAGTGAATTTACATCACTTGCTTTAGGTAACACAGATGGTTAACGGTTAATGGGAATGCGGGGAATATAATTAGTAAATTTGAATTATACTGCACTATTTTAATCATGACTTTTTTCTCTCTGCAGTATTTCTTATGTATTTAGGATCAGATTTGGAAAGATTTATATTAAAAGTTGTAGGTAGAAACCCATAAGGACTTTCCAAAGCACTGTGCAGATCCAGGGGGAGTCTGGGTCCTAAAACACTGTGAACATCTGAATCTGAGCATTGCAAAGCTGAGCAGAACTGGACGTGTCTCCACTTGAGCACATCACTGAAGTACCGGCTACTTTAAGAACAAGGCATTCAATTGATCCACTCAATATGTGCTGAAAATGAGGAATTTCACTGAGACATGAGACACCGTACATTTTTTATTTCTGGGATGTGTTCCAGCTCTACCTATGCTGTGTGCATTACTCTAGATGACCATCCTCCGTGGTGGTCTAGAAGTTCCTCTGTCGTCTAGAAATAGAAAAATGAGATCTACAGATCCCTTCAGAGGTATTGCTCTTCATGGAATAATAGATGAGTTGTCATTAAGCATTGGTGTGGAAAGTTGCCGTCAGACTTGGCGGTTCTCACTCCAAAAAATCAAGCTTTGAAGTTTTCCTCAGTGTTGAGGGTTTACAATATAAATACAAAAGCAAAGATTAAGTTTTATAGGTAGTTTACCAGACTAAACATAGTTGTGAAGACTGTTAAAAAAGAAAGATTCCAAACATAGCAACAACCTCCAGAGAGAGAAAAATTAAATTTGGGAACTGCTGTCTACCAGCTCCACCACATGGCAAAGCAGCAATTTACAGGTAGCTTGCTAGAAGGAGGATAATTAAGAGCTAAAATCTTGAACTGCCTCAATTTCTTCAGCACTCACCTCTTCAGTGGAGGGGTCCCAGAGAGCAAGACTGTGACAAAGACATACATGAAGTCAAAATGGGCTTTTTGAGACTGTTACTCATGGCCTGTCAGAGCAGTCAGTCCTATTTAGATAAAAGCTGCCTCTCTCTGCAGGTTTGGAAGACATGTTTTCTTACTTACGTGTAAGGCAGTAGAGATTTATTGCTGCTTGGAGCTGTACATGACCATAGTATGCTTAATACCTCTGGCTCCTGGGACAGACAGCAAAGACCACGACAAAGCTGTAGTATGGCAAGGTTCCCTCCCTATTCTGCCAGAAGCCCATCAGCCCTGGGAGTTTTCATTTTGTGTTTTACTTGGGGATGAGAAGAATACAAGAGTCTGGGCAGGCACTCCAGCCCTGGTATCACTTGTTTCACTCTCCTAGGAGATAACCTCATGTTTGTAAAAGACAGTCTTAGTTGTGATGTCCCTCAGTGCCTATTGCTATGGAATGGTTACATCCCATTCATTCGGAAAGATGAATTTGTGACAAGCCGCTAATAAGCATGTAAACCATGTCATGGAATGAACTCAACATGTGGAGTGTTACAATCATCCCAAGTACAAAGTGGAGCTGGCTCACCAGTTTTTTTTCAAGCTTTGCTTTGCAACTATCTAATGGCAGTAACTGTAACTGTCAAATTATTGCTCAGTAGCTGCAGCCTCCTAACCTGCTAATTGCAGAAGTTTCTGCATTGCTGCTTTTGATTTGAGCATTCACCTGGCAATATTGTAGCTCCTGAAGCACAAGGTTCTTTACTATTAAAAAAGTATTTTAAAATTTATGCACAGGTTTTTTGGTGGTATTTTGTAGCTTCATTTTTTTATAAATAGCTCTGCATTTTCAATGTATCAGGAAGTACACTCTAATTAATTTTTCAAATTTAGGACTTTATTTATTCAGACTTGATACAAGAAGTATCTCCAGCTATTTTCCAGCACCAGAAAGTTTATGAGAGAATTCAGACAATATACAGTTAGTGTTTTAAGTATCATGGCCTTACCAGAGAAGACAGGGAAGATCAGGATTTCTAGACTTATCTAAGACAAGGGAGAAAATACCTCAATTCACATCTCAAAGTTGTATGCTCATGTGCCTACATAAAAGGAGGGCAGGGTGTCTGGGAGAAAAAACATGGGGTAAATTACAAAGCCGGGTATTGATCATTACTCTCTTGACTTCCAGATGTATTGGACTTTCATGGCCACAGGTTTTCAAGCATTCAAAAGTCCTCTGCTTTCTCCAGGCAGTGATTTTTCATTGACTAATCATTCACAAGTTACAATGAAATAAACAGCCTCATAAACTTAACTAATATTTACTTTAAGATAGTTCTGGAGAGCTTGCCCCATGGGAGGTGAAGTAGGAAAGCACACGCATAGTAGTGAAGGTGGGTGTGCTTCTACATCTGGAGATAAGGAATCAGTGATAAAGGTGGCCACAAAAGGTTGCTATTTTTAAAATTAATAATTCTAACTTGTCAATTTAAATGAAAGGAACAAAATTATTCTACTTCCACTGAAAATAGTCTCTAGTGGATCCAGATTATATCACAGAGTTTATTTTTTTCCAGAGTGTCATTTCATTCTAAGTTCAGTGCTTCACTTTGAGATTTTTTTGCTTTCAAATAAAAATGCATCCCTTTAATATTTTGTTCTGAGCTTCCCCATGGGCTTCCATATTGTTTTCCATGTCCTTTGATATTCTGTCTGCCCACTCTTTAATAAAACAGTAATAGAAAAAAGATTACTGATTTTAAAATAAAATTTATTCTCATAGCTTTTATCAAGAACAATTTATTTGTGTTGGTTCTTTTTAGTCCAGGGATGACGTAAAATCTCATATAAGACAGAGAAGGGTTAAAAAAAAAAAGAAACTTTGTACTTTGGCATGGCTGTCCAATTTTCAGAGTACAGTAATCACTGTGATAGATGTGGAAAGAGAAATAATGAGCCTCTTTGCTATATTTCTTTTCAGCCCATGGGTGGAAACCATGAAGCTTTTCAGTATAATCATTCTTCACATCCATCCTTGATAAAATTCTCAGCAGTCAGCACAGATTTAAAAAGAATAAAAGACACTGCCTGTCTTGTTTTTCAACATTTGGAAAGTTTTAAGAGGTATTTCAGGTGGGAATATGGTCCAAAATGTATTTTATTTTTCATAATTTCTCTTTGGATTTTAAAATTAAAAACGTAATGCACATTCCAACATCTGAAAATATTTTGGAGCCATTGAAAAAAAACAAAAAGTGAGACAAAACTGACTATAAAAATACATTTCATGTTTGCATGTAAGATTTCTGTGAAATCAAGGTTTCAGTTTTGATTAATTGTTCACCGGTGATCGCACCTGCAGTGCTGGAACCTCATGATATGCTCCGATATATTGAAGAGCAGATTCAGAATATTCACAGTCTGACTTGAAACCCCCTCCCTGGCAGTGTTCAAAGCCAGGCTGGTTGGGGCTTTGGGCAACCTGTTCTAACAGGGGGTGTCCCTGCCCATGGCAGGGTAGTTGGAACTAGATGGTCTTTGAGGTCCCTTCCAAACCAAAGCATTCAGTGATTCTATGATTCAATATTGGGGAAAAGAAAAAAAAAAAAAAGAAAAAAAGAAGAGGACTGAGACAAAAAGGGAAAACACCAAACCAATCTGGGGAAAAGACAGGTCCACATTTGTATTTGTCACTTAACCTATCTAATTCTAATTCAAAAGGACTCATAATTCTGATTGTCATCCAAGGAAAGATGTAAAGTACTCTTTTGAATAAAAAATGTTCCCATGGCTTTTTCAGGGTATCATTAGGTACAAGTCGAGCTGCTACAGGGAAAGAGAAATTTGCATTTTTAAGGTCAAATGCTATGATGCAGAAGTTTACCTTTCAGGATTTATATATAAACACAAAAAAAAACCCCACTACATTATAAAAGCAGCATTTTATAATAAGCTTGCTGAGGTATGGAGTGCGCCCACCGCCGCTTTTCTTCCCTTGAAATGCTTTTAGTCCTTCTCCTGCTGGGAAGTGACAGGCTGGCATTTGGAAGAGGCCTTTATCAAAGGAGCCTACTGCCACCTCCAAACCTGATGCTGCTATTGTTGGTTACAAAGGAGGCTGGATATTCTCACAGCTAATTGAAGCAATCTGTCATCTCTGAGATTTAGGGATTGGGATATTTTAAGGGGACCCTGGTGCTCCAAAATGGCCAACTGTGGGACTGGCAGTCATCTCCTGTAGGTCATGTGTGGAGGCTGGAGCCTGCCAGAGTTGGGGTGGGACCAACACGGCATGTTTGGTGGGGTTGGAGTGTTTTGTGCCTTGAAGAGGTAGCTGCAAGGGGCTCAGTTTTGACCATGGCAAAGCCTCTGCTGAAGCCAATGACAGTAAGAAGAGGGTGAGGTAAGGATCTGCACAAGGCTCTGGAGCAATGGGCATAGTCCAGAAAGGCGAGTCATTCACTTTAGTAGGATAGAGGGAGTTGCACAGAAAGATTACCACATAGGTCAGTCAGGGGGTAGAATTAAATGATTTGGGACTTAAATGATTTGGGAATTAAATGATTTGGTGGTATCCTTGAAGGTACCTTCTTGGGACTGAATAGTTTCACATGACAGCAGTGAGAGGATGGTCAATGCTCAATGGGTAGGGCTTTCTCCTAGCATTTAGGACATCCAGCACCACAATCCCCAGCTGGCTGAATCCAATCAAAGTCTCTCACCTGGACCAAATAAATGCTCCTGTTGGGTTTGTTTTGCTTTGTCTATAAAACTGACTGTCCCTTGGCCTAAGGAGATGGGATTTGTATTATACAATACAGACTGCCTCAGAGCTAAGGTTTCTGTATTAGCTAGTGGAGAGGACATATTTGTCAGACCCATTTTAGGTGTAGAGGAAATTAAGGTATAGCAGCAATAGCATCAAGGGACGTGGAGGCTCTTGGTTCTGCGAGCTGAATGTGGAAAGCAGCTATTGGGAAAGAAAACCTGTCAAAAGAAGCTGGATGATACATCCAGCCAGGGAGAGCTCTTTGTGATGCTTATGCGAATGTTTGTCCATGAACTTAATGTCAGTCCTTATTTGCTGAGGAAATTTAAGTCCTCTCCAGGTGCCAAGCTGCCAGCCAGCCATAACAATGCCTTATCCCCAGTTTTGGTTCTGCTCCAAACTCACAGGTTTCTGACATATAATATATATTGACAAGCAGAACTTCCTGAACAGCATCTAAGTAGCCACACTTCATTAGCATGTTAAGCATGGGCACAGAGGGTTCTGCAGAGATGTCACTGGATGGGAGGAAAATCAGGATAAATCCATCAGTAATTAATAAAATAAGAAATGCAAGGTGCGGGTTTGGGGGCCTTTGCAATACAGATGGAACACAGACGGTTTGCTGGACTGACTTCCAAAACTGTTAGCTGGAACTAGAAAAAGGTGAAAGGAAGAGAGGTGGCTTTTATCTACGTAAGATATGAAAACATTTTGATACCGTATACAGAAAATTTCTGTGTGCACAACTGTGGTTTTAATACAGGCTCAGCAGATCACTCTTATCAAGGAAGTGGTGAAAACTGACTGCAGCTACATACTAGCCACATTCTCAAGCAGCATCAATCTCTGTATCTGAACATCTCATGTGACTTCAAAGGAAAGCATAAACCCTTCCTCCCTTTGCATCATTTATAGGGATTTGCTTTGGGTTTTATTCCTTCAACTAAAGGCAATTATGCTGGAAGGTCCACATCAAAGAAAATGCCAACCTTAGGCCTTTTTGCACTATCCAGGACAGGGTTTGCAATGGATATTCATCTATTTAGGGTATCCCATCACATGCACTGGCCAGAGTATGTTTCACAGTATTAATGGTGGTGAGGTTAAAGTTTGGCTTTTCTTAGAAAAGCTGGATATCATCATAACCAGCTGTTCTGATTTGCTGACTATTTATTAACATCTTTAGTAATTATGCATGGCAGATTTCATGAGAACAGAATCATACAGCTTGTGTAAATTAATGGTCTCAGTAAAACCTGCCTCGGCTTGTGCAGTTAGCTCCTTCGTTAAAGTGTGTTTCTCCCGTTAAAATATTTAGCTATTGCAGGCATATGCCCCCTCTCAGGCACAGGCTGTGCATGTTTTCTGTGCTCATTCTGCATGAGAAACTCTCATTGACCCAAATAAGGGCTCAGTGCATGGGCCATATGCTAAGAATATGGAAAATGCTCTGAGAATATGTTGGTTTTCCACACCCCTGTTTTAACCACAGCACGGGTGTCACTGCTGAATGGTCTCTTGCAAATGGATGGGTAAAACTGCACCACTGGAGTCACTGGAAGTTTTATCTCTGAATAAAATGAGAGGATGCTTTCATGCCCATTGCCCCTTGGACTGCTCTCAGCTGCCTCTGATTCCTCTGATCAAGGGAGTCGTGCACAGTCCTGTGGTCTCTTCTGGGATCAGATGTCCCCAGGGGAAGGTGGGATGTCCTCCATATCTATCTGGAAGGCTCCTAAAATAATGCCAAGTCATTTCTCTTGTCCCCAGTCTCCTCACATTTCCTAGCAAGTACATTAAGGATTAGGGTGAAGCCTTTCTTGAACGCCTGATCAGGTGCAGCCCAGGAACCGTAATTCGGTGCATAACAGTACAAGATTTGTCTCACCTTGCTTTTGCTGCCGGGAACTTAAGTACCTTGTGTAAGTCAGTTGTGTAAGTTGGAACTGTGAGGAGAAATAAGCACCACCTCAGGGCTGTACATTCCATCTTTAGCTAACAATTACAGAATGCAGCATCTGGATGTACAGTCATTCATTGCAGAAATGACTTTGGATCCTGTCTGAGAAAATGCCATGGCCAAGCAGAGTTTGGTTAACTGGATAATAATTCTTAATTCAAGAGCTGGAAAGGGTTTTCTATTTAGTGGTAGGCAGATATAGGAGGAAAAGACAGCTCTGATGTGGAGAAAAATGCTAGGCAACATACTGAAGATAAAAGCTGGTAGGCTTTTTCCTTAAAAAAAATGTTTTAAGCTCTTTGTAGAATCAGGCAAAAGTCCTCAGTGTCAGTATGTGAAAATGCCCTTTTGTCCCTTTTTTTTTGTTCTGTTTTGGTTTGGGTTTTTTTTAAAGGTGTCCTAATTTTGTCTAGTCCTGCGATGTTTCAGGTCCTCTGGTCAGCTGATTCCCTCTATGCGTCAGGGCTAAAATGTTTTTCTTGCACACATTGTTTCAATTTTAGGTTCTTTTCCTGAGCCTGTCATAAAAACATCAACAGGAAACAGTTCTTTTAAAAAATGGATTCACCAACTTCTTAAATTTTGCAAAACCCAAGAACCTACGAACTCCAGTTAGACTAATACCAAAGCCACATCCTTGAAAGAAATGTAGGTTCCCTACAGCTCTCACTCCTTCTCACATAATCTACTCTGCCCAAATTTCAGTTCAGCTGGACATACCAATCCTGCATTAAAACACACTGCTAGAGCAGGGAGGTACTGTCTTGGTACAGAGTGCTGAATAATATCATTGCTTCTCAAACAATACCCATGTTTTATTGCGGAGAGCGTTGCATTACATTAAAATAATTCCTTTATAAACAGTTCACTGTGAGCTCAGGGCAGCACTAAGCTATACATTAAGCTCTGTGTTCTGTTTATCTGCTGTTGTGACATCTTGTTCTTTCTAGCTCAATGAGCCTACACCCAGGCGTACACAAACACATGCGTGCTTAGGCACACACACATACTTACAAAATGTGTCTATGGATCTCAGTGCTAGAATATCAGCCCTGGCAAGCTGTACTGTTTCTCCAGAGATGCACCCCAGTATAGTCACAACGAGGCAGAGATCCCCAAACCTTGTGTTGCTGTAGACCCTTATCTCTGGCAGTAGGCAGCTGTGCAAGCTGTACGGGTAAAAGGGGAGCTTGTGCTTTGGACTCACCCTCTCCCACTCTCCTTGATGCATCTGCTGACAGGAGCACTGCCTGTCCTTCCTCTGGCCAGGGGGCTCAGTGGGATGGGGATTCTCTTCACCAGGGCATGGGCAAAGGCACCACCTCATCTCAAATCAGGCAATGAACAGTCCCTTGTGCTGCTATGTTATTCCAGTCTCATGTTTCTACTGACCGCAGATTTCGGTTGTCAAATACCGCAGTGCAAAATGAGTCAAGGGTGAACAGAGAATACTGCACACATGTTTGCACTCTCTTTGTACTGATGCAAATGATGATGCAAAGTGAAAGGCAAGGGTAAATTGTATACCTTAGGGCAGGTTGTGAGCCTATACATGCAACATTGATTAATTACTGACATAAACATCCTGATTAACTTAGTAAGATTATAATCAGGTTTCAAGCCTTTTGTTTGCGCAACTGTAAATCAAAGGAAAGTGAAAATGCAGAAATTAGATGGGTATGTCTGTATATACATACACAAAGACACATCTCTGTAGCACAGGTAAAAGGGAGGAATGAACATCAGCCAGTAAAGCTGGTTGGTTTTCTTTACGGTATCAAATGAAAGGACAAACCTGAGATTTTTATTTTCCATATTTTGGATGCAACCAGTCAATGTGTGCTGTGCAGCTGTGACATAAAACTCCTTTCAAAGAGGGCTAATGCTAAAGAAAGATATTGCAAATATGTGACCTGTGTTCTGGTTTTGTAAAATATTTTTCTAATTTCATCGCTCCGGGATAGAGCTTTATAACTTAAGCCAGAATCGTTGAAAAATGTTGCTGCTTTGCTACTGCAGGCAAAATCTGTACAGAATAGGATTTATAATATATACAAACTCTCAGACAGTTCCTTTAAACTTACGGAAACTCCTATAATAGAGTTTTACTGAAGTCCAAAATAAGTCCTGGCCAAAGTTTTTGCTGAATCTGTTGAATTCTAAAGCAGGCCTGGGTCTCAGCATGATTTTCCTACAGTCTCCTGAACAAAAACCACCTTATATTCCACCCAGGAGCATAACCCATAAAACACGCACAATAAGATGTATAGAAATCCATCTCTCCCAGTCTAATGAATTTAATCAAGATCAACAGTTGTGTGAGATCAGTTTTGGCAGAAACTTGTGCAGGTGCAGATTTCTATTGTTGTTCAGTCAAACCATCGAACAGGAGCTCACTTGTGCTTGAATAACCTCTACCTTTCTCTCCGACGTTTTAATGAGTGAGTAGCTATGTTTTAGACACAATATTGTGCATGATACAAAGCACACACCTCATGATTAATGCTATAGGATTCGTAGGGGTTTTTTTTCCCCTGAAACTTTTTTGCAAGACAATATACAGGTTCCTGTCCTACAGCTGTCTTAGCTGCAGCCCTGGAATAACAAGGATGTTGTCTGACCAAGGCAGGAGAAAAGCCACAGAAAAGGGTGTTTCCTGCCAAAATCTTCCCCCATTGTGGGTGTATTTGTGTCATATTGTATCCAATATTGCAGTAGCCGAGGAAGACATTGGCAGCCAGGTATCTCCCATTTTCATCTTTCCCATTGCCCTCTAGCACTGACCCTACTTGCTATCAGCATTTTCTTGCCACTGCTATGATATATTGGAGCCCATGTTCCAGCTACAAGAGCAGGAGGTGAGGTTTGCCTACATTTATATCATGATGCATCGTGCCCTTGCTGAGGCCTTTCTGCACCCAAATATCCCACAGAGTTAGTAGGCCTTCTCCAAAGGAAAAATCCTTTATTTCCTGCTTACTGTTGACATCAAAAACTATGATGCAACTGTTTCCCTCATGGCAACTTCTTTTTCGACTACTACAGCTCCCTCAATGTAAGAGCAAAGAACCCATGAGCCGAGAACACCCTGGCTTAGGCCAGCAGACGTACCCTGCTCACAGCTGGGGATGGATCCAGAAACCACCAAAGCAAGTGGAAAGATGGTCATCAACTCCAGTGAGGTTTGGATCACATCCCCAAGGAAAAATATGCTTGCTGTGAACCACGTACCAGGAAATTTCATTTATAGAGGAGTCAAATGAGATGCTCAAGTTGTTTCAATCCATGAACAAATTGCATTTATACTTATAATGAATTTTGTCTTACAGGCCCTAGTCCAGTCAGACATTTATGCATCTGCATATCTTTTAGCTGATGAATAAATCTCTCAGAGACAGTGTGACCAGGTTGCTTAATCTGTGCAGAAGTGCAAGTTTTTTCAGTGAAAAATAAGCAGGTTTTATTTATTTTACTAACAGATATATGATATGTGTGATTTTGGAGTAGCATGTGATTAAAAAAATACCGACTTTTTCAATCATACATTTACTGCCTGCGTGTTTAGGAAATTATCTAGCTTAGCTTTTAATACTTAATTGTATAGCTTGGTTCTTTATTAGAAATGGCATGATTTCATCTTTTTTAGCTAATATTCTCCATTCATTTACCTGTTTTGCAAAAGAATGCTGTTTAGACATATTACAATTTATAATGTGTCTTTCTTAATAAAAACATAAGAGAAAATTAAACCACAATTTTATTTTCAGCTGCTTACAGATGATATCTTAGGTTGCCAAAATCACCTAATGCAGCTTTCAGCCGACTTGCAACAGTTTGAGTTTTCTTCTTGTGTTTTAAATCGCATGTAATGACCATTTCAGTGCCATCTGATAGCTGAAGTTTCAGATTTGGAGATGTGCCGTTTCCGTTTATTTTTGTTCCCCAACTGCAAAACTAAACTTCAAAACCAGTGCTTTGGTTAGTCCAAGTATTTGAACTTCGCAGTGGTTGCTGCTATATAAAAACACAGATATATATTTAAATACATGCTGCACTTTCCCTGCCCCAGACAGACATCTGGCCAGTTCCCATCTGCTGACTGTGACCTGAAGCATTTTTCTCTCTCTCTCATTAGTTTGGGCTATTGCTGAGGTTCAGTAGCTCACACATGCTGATCCATCAGTTGTTTTTATTGGCAAACAGGTCCACCATTAACAATCAGAAACTATAGCATCTGCTAATTTAAGTGGGAACCACATCCTGTTGTACATTAGGTGTTTAGCAGTGTGGGCATTTGTCAAAACAACGATTAAGTGAAATACACATGTGTGTAATATTAAGGATATTTCAGGCTATAAATAACACATTTCATTTCTCTTCATCTTTAAACTAACATATGCATTTTACCATAGGGAAAAATTTGTCTAAATCTTTCTGGATAGTTTAACACTGGAAACCTTGGTCAACACAATGCTTGTCTGTTAAAATAGTTTGCATGCCTTTTTATGCTGGGTGGGCTGCCCCTACCAGCAAACACAGATTACGAAGGGTTTGAGAACTGCAGGACTGGTGTAGCGTCTGAGTGGCATGCAGCAGCCCACGTGGGTCTTTGCTTCCAGAAGCTCAGAATTGCAAAGTAATGAATTAACTTCATTCAGAAACGCATTTGCAATATTTTAAAGGCAGCAGCAGCAGCAGCAGCACAAATTGCCCCAAACTTAATGAATAACCCTAGTGGAAAGGAACACTTTTTAAAATGAGGGGATTTCCAGAACATGGATTTTGATCATGCATTTACCCATCTCCATGCTCTACCAGTATCTGCTGTTAGATATTAACATCAAACTGCCAGATTTGGCTTTGTTAGATGACATGGGCATTTGCTAATTGCAAATTGATTTGTAGCACACCACTTAAAAGATACAAGAGATACATACGAAACACTGTTTTTTAGGCTGGTGGGTTTTGTGTATCAGATATTTTACTTACTTAATTCTAGAACTGCTGACATTCGAAGAAACAGGAAGAACCAACAAGACATGCAAAATTTCGAGCTTTGAAATAAAATTTCTCCTGAACCAGAAGATCATGAGAAGCTGCAGTAAGCAGTGAATATGCAGAGGCTGACAGTATCCCATCACTGTACACCACAGCCACCTGGGAGGAAGGACAGCTGTCCCTGCTCCCAGGGACAAGGTACCTGCATGCCTTTTAGAGGGACCTTATGTCTAAGGGTGTGATGGATCTGTGGTGCGTGCCAACTTCACCGAAACATGTCTGCATTTTTAGAAAAGGAGAGATGTTAAATCACGAAGAACACCAAGCAGAGGCTGGATGAAAAGCTCATTGAAGTCAATGGGAAGACTCCTGCTGGCTTCACCAAGGGGTGGATCGGGTCCCAACTTCAGACCTCTGAAACAAATGAAAAATTTGTTTAGTTTTGTGCTTTTGAACATAGCTTTATTTTCTAAACAGAGGCCACAAACAGTTATGTGTCTGTGTCTGTGATCCTCTCCTCTTATGAAGTCATTCCAGCTCTTCTATCAGTAAACTTGTTGTAATATATTTCATGCTTAGTCTTCAAAGCAATGTTAACATTCACAGATAAAAGACTCTGTACACTGTCCATGCCACAACTGTCACCAGCAACCCAGGAACGATGACATGAGCGGATGATAAATATCCTTACACAAAAAAACTATTTTTCACAGGAGCCATAAGCAAGCCTTTGTTGCTCTCCCTATCTGTGAACCGAAGGACGCGTCCTCCCATGGTGATGCCTCTGGGCTGGCGGAGCGGCGGCTGCAGCTCACTGATGCCAGGTGACAGAGCAAAGCCCCTGCCCACGGTCCCATCCTGCTGGAGGGAGCAGGCGAGTCGAGCCAGGAGCGCACTGGGCATTGACTCCTTGCTGAAAGTGCGCCGTCTCCCACTTCAAAAAGGCACCAGGAGCCTTCACACAGGTCTGCACTGTATAATGGGCAGATTTTCAGCCAGGGCTCAGAAGACAAATGAAGCTTTTATCTGCTTTCCAGCGCTCTGCAATAGGAGTTTATGTTAAAGCCACTTAACTGTCTAGAGTGCAGCCCCTTGGATTACCTGTTTGTGTGAATCGAGTACATTACCTGATCACATGAGCGCCAGGGATAAGTTTTCTATAACTAGCTTTTCTTTGAAGGGATCTTCAGCTACTTTGGGATTCTCACAAAGAAGTGCCCCAAATGAGGCAGGATTAAGAATAAGCAATACTTCACTTCGGCTTGTGTTTCTCTGGCTTCATTTATTTAGTTTTACTTACTCGGTCACTTATTTGTGTGTCATAACAGCAGGATGAAGAATAAACCTTCCAAAGTTTGCAGCTCGTATAACCTTTACAGCTCCACGGGTTAAATATTATACGAAGAAGGGAGTGAGTGTAATAAAAGGAAATATCTCCTTCTGAGTTGCAATTCCAAAGACCGTTGGTAATTTTATAAGAGTTCTCAATTTAATTTGCTACAGTTAAAATATTATTCCAACACACCTTTTTTTTTTTTAAGCAACATTAAAAATAATTAGTTTTGCAGAACATTTTAAAATTAAAATAACGACGAGGAATCTGTAACCTATTTAAAAAACATTCTGACTGATACACCCTTTTTCAGGAAATTGCATGTGGAGGAGAGGAATCAAGGAAGGTTGAACACTGGTGTCTGTGTCTTGGGGGCCTGGACTGCTCTGTCCCTGCAGGTTTTGATCTCACCCCACACACGGTGCTGTCTTGAGGTGCTCTCAGAAACTGCTCTGCCATCCCCAGCTGGGGACTTTTTGCTGCTGAAGTACACACTTGCATCTGCTGTCACCATTAGGAGTCAAGAGAGCTCCTGGAGGCTGAGGGTAAAAGGTCTCTGGGCACTACCACTACCTCCATCAGTGCATCACCCCAACCACTGAGGACTGGCTACTGATACTGTTAACTACTCTCTCCCCAGTGATGTCTATCTAGCAGCTCATCCTTTTGGGATGGTAGCCACAGAATTACAGAATCATACAACAGTTTGGGTCAGAAGGCACCTTAAAAAAGATCTAGCTCCAGGGACACCCTCCACTAAACCAGGTTGTGCAAAGCCCCATCCAACCTGGCCTTGAACACCGCCAGGGAGGGGGCAGCCATAGCTTCTCTAGGGAACCTGTGCCAGTGTCTCACCACCCTCATAGCAAAGAATTTCTTCCTAATATCTGATCTAAATATGCTCTCCTTCAGCTTCAGACCATTCCCTCTTGTCCTGTCATTACATTCCCTGATAAACAGTCCCTCTCCAGCTTTCCAGTAGGCCCCCTTTAGGTACTGGCAGGCTGCAATAGGGTTTTCCCAGAGCCTTCTCTCCTCCAAGCTGAATAACCAGAACTGTCTCAGCCTGTCTTCACAGAAGAGGAGAGCAGCTTCTCAGAGACAGCTGCTCACAATCTTTTCTCCATCCATTTTGTAGTTGTGCTTGGGATTGCCCTGACCCATGCGCCTTGTTGAACTTCATGTGGTTCACATGGGGCCACCTCTCAAGCTTTTCACGGTCTCTCTGGGTGGCATCCCTTTACTCCAGCATGTCAACTGCATGAGACAGCTTGGTGTGTCATGCAAACTTTCTCGGGGTGCACTGAATACCACTGTCTGTGACACCAAAATATGTTAAACAGTGTTGGTCCTAAAACCAACCCCTGAGGAACACTTATTGTCACTGGTCTCTTCTTGGACATGAAAAGTTGACCTCAACTCTTTGAGTGTGACCATCCAGCCAACTCTTTATCCACTGAGTGGTTTATCCATCAATTGCATGTTTGAAACAAGGCTGTCATGCAGGACAGTGTCAAATGCTTTGCACTGTCTGGGTAGATTACATCATTTGTGCTTCCCTTATCCTGCAATACTGTAACAGTAACATAGAAGACCACCAAATTTGTCTGGCATGATTTTCCCCTAGTGAGGCCATGTTGGCTGTCACCAATCACTTCCTTATTTTCCAAGTGCCTGAGCATAATTTCAAGGATGTTCTGCTCCATATCCTTGCTGGGCACAGAGGTGACACTGACTGGCCTGTAGTTCCCTGGGTCTTCCTTTTTCCCTTTATAAAAATGAAGGTTGTGCTTCCCCTATTTTAGACAGTGGGAAGCTTTGTTTTGATGTACAGGTGGCCTGTAGCAGACCCCCACTACAGTGTCACCCATCCCTACTCTCCTTTTCATCCTGACCCATATGCTCTTGGTTGGCTCCTAATCCATCCCCAGGTGGAGCTCCATGCACTCCAGCTGGCCACTGACATAGGAGGTAACACTGCCTCCTTGTCTTCCCTGCTTGTCTTTCTTACAGAACCTGTTTCCTTCTATCACTCTATCCAGTCGTAGGAGCCATCCCACAACTTCTCCACAATGCCAATAAGACCATAGGCCAGCAGGCGTGTGCGTGTCTAATTTCCCTTGTTTGTTCTGTTTGCACAGAGGCATTCCAGTTGACCCCCCCCCCCAATGAAGCTGACTGACTGGCTGGAGTGGCTAGAGTTCCTTTTTGCTACGCATCAGGTGGTCTCCTGCTGACCTGTGACCCTTTTTTCGGCTCTGGGCACCTCTTGCTGCCACAGGCATCAGACTGGTAGGAATTGAAGGATTTAGGTTGGCCTCCCCTGGAAACTTTAGTTTAAAAATACAAGTTCTCTTTTGATACCCAACTGCTCCAGAGTGGGTTTTTTGCATTCAACAGCCTCTGGATGACAGGGAGTCCATTTTCCTCTTGCCAGGACCTGCAAGGTGAGATAACAGCTGTCAGTCCCCTGAGATGTTTTCTTTTCAAAAGGCCATGTGCTCACCCCAAAGCCCCTGAAACTTGTGAAAAACAAAATGCAAAAGAAGGTATTATTAGGATCAAGCTACCTTTCTCACTACAAAAGCAATGGAAAGCAAAACATCCCAAACTTTCAGAGGCTACAAGCTAGAGAGTTTGAAAGGAATATTTTTGGAGGGGGAAAGAGTTAATTTTTTTCTGATCAGCAGGTTTGCTTTCTTTAGTGATAAATTTAAGGTTAATTTAAAATGTTCCTTTAAATCTGAAAACCGTCTGCTGTCTGAAAAGTGACTCCAGCACTGTGCTTGCTGCCTTGTCCATGCTGAGTGGATGCTTTGTGTACAAGATCCTGTCTTTCTTGGAAAGACATTATGGTGTTGGTTTTTTTCTTCCTTGTTATGTTTTTCTAATAAATTAAAAGACCATTTTGACTGCAAGTCAGTACTTCTGTATGGAAAATAACATAACTTATCACTCATCACTAGTAATAATACACTGCCTGAGGACATTCTTTTGTCAAGCCTATTGGTGATCAGCTTATGCCTTAAAGGATTATACTTATGACTCGAGATAATACAACGTCAGATGATATTTTTATTCATAAAAGTACAATCTACCTTTGAAAGAATCCGAACTACTTGCTCTCATTACATCTCATGGCAATGAGAAACTTTCTTTTCAGAGTTAAGTCAAACTCCATCTTGACAGGATGGACTAGCTGTGACAGACAATGAGCAGGGCAGAAGGACAGATGGGGAGAAGAAAGACTAGGGAAGCATGTTACACACCCCTTTCTTGCTCTCTGCAGCACAAAAAGACACACAGCTTCACTACAGAGTTATCTCCCTGCTCTTCTGTAGCTTTGTGTACTTACTGTGATTAAAATAGAAAGCGTCACTCCGATTTTCTGTACTTACTTCTTTCTCAGGTAAATGAAAAAAAAACCCCACAAACCAACAAAACAAAGCCAACATATAACTATTTTGTTCTTATATTGCATTTATATGCTGCTTCTTCAAGATGTGTTTTTCTGAGAATCATGTCTTACTATTTGGTAGTGTATCATCAACATAAAAGAAAAAAAAAAATCTCTTCCTAAGAGCGTTTGTGGTTAATTGTGTAATTAAATAGAAAACATTTGGCAGGTTCTGCTAAACAATGACTCCACTTCCAAATGCTGATGGTGTAAATCAAATGAAGGAAAACACGTCATGTTTGTCCATTTCATGAGGACAATGAGGGTCTTTTGGTGTTATTTTATGCTTGCATTTGGCCTTAATTCTCTTAATTTTGTACAAAGAGGATAACCAATTCTGAAAAGATCTGAAAAGACTGTAGCCTTGCCAATTAAATCTGAAGAAAAGCTGAGCTGGGGACTTCAATTTAACTGCACAGTTGGCACTGTGCTTGTACATCAATATTTCAGTTGCCTTTGGCAATGAGATGAGAATAAAATGTATCTCTGAACTAAACAGCAAGTATCTTTTTCTGAATAGCATAATTACAGTTGTGTAAAATCTTTAGCATACACAAAAGCAAAATGGGACTTTGCAGAGCCACATGTGCTTTATGCGTCACTTCTGATTTGCACTCAGAAGTACATGTGCTAGGTACTCGAGTTTGCAAAAGTAGAGGCTGACTTTGGGCCCCATTTTGTGAAGATCAGGCCCTAAGTATCAAGTTAATATAGAAAGAGTGAAAATCTACAGACAAAACAAAGATTAGAACTTGAAATGCACCAATTTTCCCCACAGAAAGAGTCTGCCAGAAAGCACAGTAAATTTAGTCACAGTACAATGCCTATTACTCTCAGCGCATGATTAAAGCTGCTTTCTCTTGGACCACACACACATGGAGTCTGTCCCCCTCTTGGGAGAAATGTCTCCTTCTGCCCATGGCCCAGATGAATTATAGTCACAACCACTTTGAAGATTTACAGAACGCACAAAGGGGCAACCTGAAACAATAATGGTATTTCCCTGAAATACATCTCTTCTCAATGAAGGCATTTTCTCAGGAATATGCAAGGCATGATTCCAGTTTTCCAGGATAACGCTCATTATTGCAAAGCCATTTCAGAAAGAACTTGAGTTTGCTCTAAATCCCATGACTTTGTAGCCTGATGCAAAAATCCTGAGGAAAAGTGTCAAGAAGCCTCAGGGTGATAGCTCCTTCAGCGATGTTTTCTGGCATTGTGAATTTGGTTCTGTGACGTGGCAGTAATCATCCACAGTGTCCCCCTCCGGCTCCATGCTTCCTATCCTCCCTCCCTTGGCTGAATAGCGATGTCCATCAGGGAATTCATTCTGTGCACAATCTCTTTTCCCTGGGGAGCTATCAGTAGTTTTTTTAAACATGGAATTTTGTCCCTGGGCTTCTACACAGAAAAATATGTTTGCAGAAAGTCATGTGTCCCTGCCAGCTGGTTCTCTAGGTACTTGAATTTTGGGCTATCTCACCCATGTAGGGACTTGGTCTTACTCCACTTTCCACTTTAACCTAGGCTGGAATTTGCTCTCTTTGCTGTGTGGAAGGAAACCGTACCATGTCAGTGCTAACAGTCACTTTGCATTTTTCTGCAGAAGCTGCAATGACCTGAGAGCTGTAGCACAAAACATCAGTGGGAAGAGCTGTGACAGCAGACCTCGGCAGATGTCATCGCTCAGTGGGGATGAGACTTTGCCACTGAGAAGCCTTAACTTGTCAAATTTACATCTTGTTCCCCCAGGAACAGAGGTGGGCATTGGTTTGGACTCTTAACAGGCAGCCTTGTAAAAGCTGGATCGTCTCCACCAGGTTGCACAGGCTAAGACAAAGCTGGACAGTCCTTCTGAATGCTCTTCCCACTGATGTTGCTTATGGCATGAGTGTGGCAGGCTAAAGGGTTTTAATAAGCTTAAATAAGGTTGCTTTTAAACAGTACATTTTCTGGCTTTATCTGAGATGATTCATCAAACTGTGTGTGCAGTTTGGAATTCAACAGCTGTCAGTCATTTTCAATGAAAAAAACCCCAAAACAAAAACCCAGAAAATAGTTTGAGGGAAGTATTTGATTTCTAAGGAAAATTTCAATCCTTATTAAGACCCAAAATGGAAAAGGCCTAAACCTGGAAAGATTTTGGTTTGGCTCAAAAAGCATAATATTTTATGTATAAGTAGGTCCTCTTCCCTTGCCTAGAGCTCTCTCTTGCAGGATACCCTGCTCACAGCGGATGATGGAGGTATGTGGCATTACAGTCACAAATCTTATGAGTTCCATGACAGCATTTTTGATTCACTGCTTGGTGTGTTCACTGGAAAGGTGTCTAGGTCTCGACCTTTTCAAGTTTTAATTTTTTCCTAAGAATGCCATACTAATCCCTGGGGAAATAAAACCACTCTCCAATTGGTTTTAGTTAAAAGTCTGACAGGTGGGCTTCCCCTATTTTCTATGCATTTGCCTTTACATGCAATTCTTTCTGAATTTTGTCATGTGTTTTGACAACTGACTGAAGTCAGGCTCTTGAGCATTTCCTAGGCATCTCATGGGAGCAGGTGATGTGTATCAAAACCTTTTGGTCCCCTTCCTGTGGGCCTTGTTTGGAGTACCTGAATGCTATCCCCAACTGCTGGGAGTCAGGCGGAGCATTGGGTGTGGCACTGAGGACTGACCCAAGAAAACACTGGGATAACCACAAAATTGTGCCTACTTGAATCCTGCATGGGGGTTGAGCTTAGTTCTCTATGGAAATAATTTCACAGAATAAACATGATATTTGTTTTAAAGTAAACTAATTTTAGTACAGAAACTGTTGCAATTAATGCTTCATTAAAATGTTCATTATCTTTACATTATGTGTTGTCATTATTAAAAGTAAAATGTAAATATATTTATGCATTCAGTAAACACCTGTTTTCAGAAGAATTTGAAAAATGGAATTTGAAGATTTATTCAAGATTTTTTTTTCCAATTCTCATCCATTTATACCTGAACTTCCAGTGTTTTGATTACAACTA
Source organism: Zapornia atra (assembly GCA_013400835.1). Taxonomy (NCBI): domain Eukaryota; kingdom Metazoa; phylum Chordata; class Aves; order Gruiformes; family Rallidae; genus Zapornia; species Zapornia atra. The sequence goes on along the minus strand of VZTU01024759.1, from coordinate 49,125 downwards.
GTTTCAGTCTAAATAACCAGTCCAATAATCAGACCAGAGGTTTTGAGAAGATGTTAGTGAGTTTGTAGGACTTTCAAAGAAGACCTTAGTGCAGAGTAGACCTCTCTGAGTGGCGGGTATAAACAGGTACTGTCATCATGGACGGCTTCTCAGTGCTCCCGCAGCACCAGCAGCAGCATCATCAGCATAATCAGCAGCAGCAGTGCACATCTCTGGGGTTATGTGGCCACCGTGTGGTGACAGAGAGGGACGCTAAACCCAAATTTTTCTTGCCCGGTCTCATTTTTCTGGGAATGACTTACAGAAGTGCATACCTTCATTTCCCTCAAGGACATTCCTTGAATAATTTCCTTTCCATTTACGGAGTTCAGTCAGTTAAAAATTAGATCATCAGCACCTGAGTCACAGTACAGGAATGGGATTTGCTGCTTGGAAGGAAAGGGAGTTTTAGGGGAAAAAAAAATCCTGTGTAACTTCCAAAAACATTGATGAGTAAATAGATAAACCCACTACAAGTACCTCAATTCATAGACAGAAAACGATGACATTGAAAATGGAAAACATACATTTGAATTTGAATCACCATACAGTTTAGTGGAGAGTTGTTTGACATCTCTCATGACTAACACATGGGCCCTAATGAGGCAACTCCTTCAGCTCCAGGAAACCACTTCTTCCTTCATCTGTTTATATACATTGAATAAAAATCCAATTTCTAAATTCCTTTGGATGAGCACAAGTAAAGTTTTTCAGGATTAATGGTGATTTGTTAATGGTGATTTGTTTTTCATGCAGATGGTAACAAGTATGTATTTCTGGTGACATAGACACCTTTAGTGTTCAGCAACTGGTAATTGGGGAAAAAAGCAAGTGAACATCCTGCTAGGATCCAGGAGTTGCAAGGTGAAGGCAGACAGGCTGGTCCTGCAGTGAGTGTGCATGCCCTGGTCCTCCATGCCACCGATACCAGCAAATATATAGGCATAACATTGGTCTGGTCACAAGCAGGAAGGAATGTCTCCATATATCTAGCTAGAAATAACACCACAAAATCAAATGGAAGTTTGGAGCTATTTTCCTGCTACCCCAAGGTCATACTTCTCCAATGTTATGGCACTGGCCTCCATAAAGATGCTTTAGCTTTGGTGCTCATTTTAAAAAAATACATTAAAATTTAACTCAGAGCTGAATTATTCTAGCTATATCTGGAATTCTCCTTGTCCTCCAAGTACAGATGTGCCCTGTCACACAAGCAAACTTTCTGCAAGTTATCAGTGTATTCTGGAACAGTGGGATAGCATTTCCACTTTGTGTTGGCTTGTGATTTTCTTGCTTCATTCCAAGAGTGTGAAGAAGAAATGCCCAAGCTCTGACTCTCTCGTGTTTTGGGGCACAGGTCCTTGAAACATAGCTAATGAAAAGCCAAGGGAAAAATGTTTGTATGAGCTCCCTGTTAGATACAGGCAGATACCGCTATGAGACAAATTTGTTTCATGTTAATGCTCAGCGAAGATTAACTTGTACAATAAACAATATTTGCTAAATATTGACCCAAACAAGGACATTCTGGCTAAGGAATCACCCGTTGCAGTTTTGTGCTATGTCCCCTTCTTAAACACCTCCCATATTTTTTTCCTGCCATGCTCCAGCGTACATTTTGGGGTAGTATAATGTAAGACTTTTTGCTCTGTAGCTAATTTTACTAAATCCAGTTACTTTGTGTAGGCTGCATAGACTGCCTGGGGGGACTAGAACTTCCAAATTAAGGGGTTTGGGACACCAGGTCTAGAAAGGGTTGTTCCTAGGCAAATTCTTATTTTTGCCTCAGAAGTCCTTTCTGAGTGTAAACAAGTCAAACACCCCACTCCAATGAAGATGATAGGAATGTGCTTAATGCTGTTTCCATTCAGCAAAATACATAAAAATATTTGAAGGGATGAATGTGTTTAAGCATGTGCTTATGTGTTTTGCTGACTCAGGCTCTTTATGCCTAAATTTCAACTCTGTGAAAGGGGATAAAAATACTTTAATATGCTTATTCTCCTTTTCTCTTCTCTACTTTGTATTTAAGCCCTTTGGCACAAGAAAGATCTTTCTTTGTGTTTTGGAGTTGAAAAGTAATGAAGCATTGAGCTATCTCTTTCACTGCCTGGAGACAGTAATGCTATGAAGTACTCTAAAATAAATTCCAAGTACTTGTATATGTACATGTATATCCAATTTAACATGTAGTTTTCGTATGTTTATCCTATCCATTTAATTTTCTGGGATATTTCCTACTGTAAAGCCAAGGTTGTGCTTTTCAATCAAACCTTGAGAGATGTATTTGCCAAAAAATTAATCAGAGTAAACAGAGTTTATATTACCTTTGACTAGCACCTTACGCACTTTGTTGAAAATTATGAATACCTTTAAAACTATAATAGTAAGGCCTTTTTGTGATTATGTGATACATTGCCTGTTAAGCCTCCTCTTAGGCTCAGAGTAGTTGCTAGTTCTGCATTTGTTTACCTAATAGTAGAACAGAAAACAGAAGCTACAAACACAGGAATATTTCTATCTCGGTCTGATTGTGAACCAAGCAGCTTCCAAAGGCAGTGGTATGACCAGGACTTCTTTGTTCTACCTCAGAGAGAATGTCTTTTGAAAATTGTGTCAGATACAGGCCTAAACATTCATTTATCATCTATAATACACCTCATCTTTCTTCTCCTCTCTGCAAACACCCCTCGGTAACTGCCACTCCCATTATCATCTGCAGTTCAGCAGATTCAGTAGTTCTGCAGAATATTCGATTTCTGGCAGCTTACATTCCTGTTTTTATCATCCTTGCACTGAAAGCCCCTCACGCACACGGCCACTGATTCTGCTTTGCATGGTGAACCAGTGCTCAGCTTCCACCAGAGAGCACCATCACCCTGCTTGCTGTTCTCTTGCACTCTGCTCTGAAAAGTTTAAAACGCGAAATATTCTTCACCTTTGCTTGTCAGACGTACTATCGCAGTTTTGCGTGGGTTCAGTTATTTATGGATGGTTATTTTACAAAATACTTCAGTTTGTGGTGCAACACCAGCCAGGCAATGCAATATCCTGCTTGTTTACTTGCTAATTTGCAGCTTCATTATACTCTGAACTTCCACTAACATACTACAGCTGAGTGGCAGCAATGAGTGCAAAAGAGCATTCTTCAGTTTACAGTTTTTATATGAATACAGGTCTTTTGGGAGACTTTATCTGCTGAATATGTTTTAAGATCTTTTCAACCATTTCACAAGCCTCCTAGTTGACTTGTGGTAGTTCTACCTCCCAGTTGACAACTAAGTTTTCTGGGTACCGACCTCAGTGTTTCCATAAACAAGACTGCAATCCTCACTGCTTCTTACACTGCTTTCACCATGGGTGACCTGTAATGTAGCTGCATCACATCCTCAGGCCAGGGAAGAAGTTATGTATTTTCTTCACAATCTACTTGCTCATCATCATCTAAACATCTGTTTGGGTAGATAATAAAACATAATGAATTATAGCTTACCCTTGGAGAGGATGGTTTGCAGACAGACAGCATTCACACATACAGAAAGACCTCCAAGAGCTAATGTCCCTGTGCGGTAAGATTCCATCGGAAGGTTGTGCTGTGCCAGCAGCCCCATCAGACAAAACAAGGACACACTGAGCACATTCTGCAGCCTGAAGCCCAGAAGCAGTTGCCACAGGAAGGCTTCACGTTTCTCAAGTATTTTCCTCAGTGCAAGAGACTTGCAGTGCAGGTCTGTAAAAGCAGCTTGTGTCCTCAGGTTCAGATTTAACCACCCTCCCCAGCTTTCTCCTACCCATCCAGCTCCTCACTACCACAGCCTGAAGGCTGGGATCCACTGTTCAGTCCAGTATTCCTCCACCACGAACAACCCAGTGCTTCAAAAGGTCATACACATTGGCAAGAGAATATGAGGGAGAAGCTATAGGGCAGAACAGTTGAGACTTTCACAGAAGACATTGTTTTGAGACCCCATGAGAAAAGGGCTCTCAAATTGGAAATTATAATTTCCAATTGTAAATAAATGAGAACTACACAGAAAGTTTTCTCTGAAGTTCAGGTTTCTTCACTCTGAAAAAAAAAGAGATTTACTGACCACCATGTTTTTAAGTAAAACAAAACAAAAAAATAATTACAGAATCACAAAATGATAGGGTTTGGAAGGGACCTCTGGAGATCATCCAGTCCAACCCTCCTGCCAGATCAGGATCACCTAGAGCAGGCTGCACAGAGCAGCATCCAGGTGGGTTTTGAATCCCTCCAGAGAAGGGGACTCCACAACCTCTCTGGGCAGCCTCTTCCAGTGCTCTGCCACCCTCACAGGAAAGAAGATCCTCCTCATGTTTAGGTGGAACTTCCTATATTCAAGTTTATGCCCATTGCCTCTGGTCCTGTCCCTGGGCACCACTGAAAAAAGATTGACACGCTCCTCCTGACACCCCCCCCTCAAGTATTTATAAGTATTGGTAAGATCCCCCCTGTCTTCTCTAGGCTAAAAAGTCCCAAATTCCTCAACCTCTCTTCATAAAAGAGATGTCCTACTCATTATCTTTATAGCCATATTTGTACTCTCTCTAGTAGCTCCCTGTCCTTGAACCAGGGAGCCCAGAACTGGACACAATATTTGAGATGAGGCCTCACCAGGACAGAGTAGAGGGGGAGGAGAACCTCCCATGCATTGATGTAAATGTCTTTTAGTTCCAGCTGCAAAAACTTTGCAGTTTAGATTTATTTATCTCTTAAACAGATCTACATCAGCTATCAAGGGTTCCTTTTCTTTGTGTCTCTGATGACACTGAGTCTGCTTGTTTATATTCCCAGTCTGACTATTGTGCTTTGACTGAAGCTGTGATATTCTCATTCACGACTCCTGTGAGGATGGGCTGAACCTTCAAGATATTTAGTGGTCCATGCCTACTCTTGTTCAGGCCTCAGATAATTTTTAAAGCTCGTAGTTAACACATTGGGAGAAATCTATTGCTGCTTTTGGAAATTTCAAGATATAATTGTAGTTATTGGTAACGCAAATAAAACTCTTGATCAATGGGGAAGAGACACCTGCAGATTTCTTAGCTAAAAAATGTTGCCTGTTCAGCAGCCATTAAAGGGCCTGAGCCAAAATAAAAGCAACTGCATCCTAAAAAAAGGCAACTGCAACAGATGTTTTTTTTTCCTTTTCTTGATAATTTGTCTCAGTGGAAGTGCACAGGGTAGATGACTCTATGGGAAATGCTCAGGACCACATCTATCCAGCTGTACCCAAAAAAACTTGCTCTCAACTGACTTACTTTCTAAATAGGATTGGACACTTATAGGAACACTAACTTCCACTAGTAGTTCTGAAGGTGTGAAGCAAATGTATTTTTTTTGGTTTAGTCAGTGTTTCACTTTTACGTAACAAAAAGCATGGACAATACTTCATCTGCTTAGGTAAGCATGACTAGGAATGTTGTGAAGCTTTATTGACAACAGAAATAACTTTGTAAAATGAACAAAACTACATTAATTTGCAGCACTGGGTCAGATGGGCATCCCCATAGCTTTGTCCATTTTCAGATTTCTTTTAACCCTCAAGCCTTGCTCCCTAAGAGGTAAAAATACCTGGGTCCATAGGTATTTTGCAATCCTGTAAAAATCAGTGACTTTGTCTTAAAGTGGGGAAATGTGATTTGAAGGGGATCTCACTCTAAAGATTCTGTTTTGTTTGAACTTAATACTCAGGTGGTACAAAAAGAATTGAAAACCAAAAGGTGAAACCAAGTCCAATGAGTTTCTATGGGTTTGGAGCAACAAATCAGACTGAACATCCTTTCAAGTCTGTGCTTGAAATCAGTTATAAAAATATGTAAGGAAAATGTACATATAAGTGAAAGGGAAAAGGTTAATACACACTCTTCTAAAGTATATTAAGGGCTTTCCTTCCTCAGATATCTCTAGCCTAGAAAAACATTGGGTGATGGGGGTTTTTTTGTGGGGAGGGAAAAGGGACAAGCACAGGTATTGTAGTTTACCAACACCTCTTTTATTATCTTTTTTTTTTCTCTAAAATGTGTGAACAGTTTTAACTGTTCCAGTATTTAACACAGATTACCAACATAAGTTTCTTGGGACATATGATTTTGTTCTTCCATGTCCTGTCTTGTGACATATTTACCAAATGTCATAGGAATTAAATTCATGCTTTCCAACTTTTAAATAGACATTGTCTCTGCTCTGTCCCCCATGCTGGCCACTGAGCCTGTGCTCCCATCTGTGAAAATGATATTAAAAGCATACCAGGACTCAAAAGAATGTGTGATAATTTTCAGATGGAGTATTGCTAAGGAAGAGTTCCTGCAAGCCTGAAGCTCTCATGAATAAATATCTCTTTACTATCTTTGCAAGTTGAGTACTATCAAAAATCAAGACAAAACTGTTAGGCATGGAGCAATGCAGGATTCACACACAGAATAAATGTGATGGAAGACAGCACTGAAGATCATAGAGCCCAACAAAGAAGAATCATCCAGAACAGGTTCTTCAGGACCATGTCCAGTCAGATTTTGAATAGCTTGGAGCACGGAGACTCTACAACCTCTCTGGACAGCTTGCTCCAGTGTTTGACCACTCTAATAGTAAAAAGGCTTTTCTCACATTTGCATAGAATTTCATGTGGTATACGTTGTGCTCATTGCCTCTTGTCCTGTCAGTGGGCACTGCTGAGAAGAGTCTGTGTCTCTCTTTTTTTAAACTCCCTTTCTCGTCAGATCACAGAATCACACAGTGTTAGGGGTTGGAAGAGATCTCAAAAGATCATCTAGTCCAACCCCCCCTGCCAGAGCAGGATCAGCTCATTTCCAGAGCTGCTCTAGCCCACCTGCTTGGAAATATCCCAAGGGGAGGACTGCTCACAGTCCCCACTCCTGGGAGCACATGGAGCTGCTTTTCAGTCAAGAGCAGCAGCTAGACACTTGCTTTTTATCAGGTCTGGCCCTGGGGAACACTTCANGGTCACCTAGATCAGATCACATGAGAACACTTCCAGGCAGGTTTTGAATGTTTCCAGAGAAGGAGACTCCACAACCTCCAGGAAGATGTTCCACTCCCTTAATCACCTTTTCGGCCTTGTACTTGACTCTTTCAAGTAGTTCAACTGAGGGGTCCAGGCTGAACAGTCCCAGATTTCTCAATCTCTTCTCATATGTTAGATCCCCCAATCCCTTAATAATTTTCATGCCACTTTGCTCTACTTGCTGCGAGAAGTCCATATCCATCTTGTACTTGGGAGCCCATACCTGGCCCCAGCACTCTAGATGTGTCTGATCAGTGGTGAGTAAAGAGAAACACCCTCCTAAGGAAGACAGGGAAGCTATTGGTCATTTTTTGCTGGAAGAGTGTATTGCTAGATCATGTTCAGCCAGTTGTTTCCCAAGATCCCTGGGGCTTTCTCTGCAAAGCTACTTTTCAGTCAGATCCCAGCCAGTACTGGTGCATGGTGGTATTCTTCTCCATATGTAGGACTTCTGATTTCTCTTTGTTTAGCAAGATGGGGTTCCTGTCAGCCCATTTTTGTAGTCTGTTGACCTCCCTCTGAATGGCAGCACAGTTATCTTAGTGTGCCTTACTTGTGCAAACTAATGCAATAGTTCTTTCACAGCAGGAGTATTTTGTTCCTTGTTTTAATTTTTATGAATATTCACAGACAATAACAAAGAAGCCATTTTCTTTACTCATTTACTCTTTGGTTCAATTACAAGCTTTGATAAAGTAGACATGTTAGATATAATCAGGATTTGAATGATAGGAAATTAATAAAAACTACTTTCCTTCTTGTCTCCAGATAGATTTAGTTCATTTCTTCCCTGCAAGTTCCTAAGGGGAGCTGCATTTTCCCTTCTTTCTCAAGTTTGTACCCTCCCCCAAACTCAAACTGATTATCATTTACATCCCTCATACTTCCAGAATCCTTCATTTATCACTTGTTTCTAGGTTCCTACTGGTCTGTATAACGCACCAAAAAAAAGTGACCTCCATCAAACTCATATACCTATTGAGATAAAGAAAACTTCTATCAAGTCACTCAGAAAGTTTCTCCTTCTATTTGAGAAACTACAAAGTCACTTTTTCTCTGAGGATAAAACAAACTTTTGACTATTGGCTGTAATTTAGTTTCTGGAAACCTAGAAGTTATGTTACGGTTGCTTTGCTCTCTTGAAGACATAACCAGATTTCCCATGGAAATACCTATTATTGAGTGATCAGTACACAGTGCTGCCTTGAGTGTATTTCTGTGAATCTGAGCTGTTGCACACATAAAACTGAGAGATACTGTTTTCTTTTTCTTCCTCTCCACCCTCTTGAACTCAAAAAAATGTCTGACTTTCAGGCTGGTGAAAATATTAGTCAGGAAACCTTGTAAGTTGCAATCTATCCTGCTGAAGTAAATAGTATAAAAATAATAAAATTTGTTTTGAAATCAATTATTAAGACATCAGAAGGCAGCCATTTTCATCTAGCTTCCACCACTTCTTCCCTGTAAATACAAGTATAAAAGCATTCTACCAAAAATAAAAAGGAGAGGAATTCATCACATGGTGTTTACAGCCACATCAGGTGCCTTTTCTGCTCATCTGAGGATAAAAAGAGAAACATTGTGGAAACTGTTTTCCCTGATAAGGAAACCTGTTTTGATAGCAAATAAGAAATCACTGTACAGCATGAGGCTTCTCAAAGTATCAGATGTCTATGGTGATTTTGTAAATTATTGAAAGTTAACAAAAACACTGCATCGCAAACAGTAAGGAGCAATTAAAGCTGGTGTATTGATTACAGGCAGACTAAGGTTTTCTAGGTGTCAGATATTTTCTTTGGTTACTTGTGCAATACCAAAGAAATATCCAGAAAATCTGTGGCTTCACTTCATAAATGAACTAGTAAAATTGCTTATTTCTAAGACTTAAATATAATGTATTTCAAATTGCAAATGAAAGGTTTAATGGGCTTTCACTTATCTAGGTTTACTTTTTAACACTTGCTGTAAGTGAATGCAAACTTCAGGAACCTTTAAAGGACAATAGTTATTTAAATGTGTAATGAATAACAGATCAATCAGTAGACTTAGGCTCTTTCCCTGCCCAGGACTGAATCTGCTCTAACCACTTTTATTAACAGAGTGAGGAATAAAAAAAGCGAAGAACCAACTAGAATTTATGCTTTTGAATCAGCACTGGAAATTGTTTTAACTCAGATCCAGGAGTGAAGATGACCTCCAAAATTGTGCCTACTTGCTTTTGTTTGTTTTCTCTTTCATTTTCCCATTCATGGGAATCTGTTCACTAGGGACAGGGAGAGACAAAAACATGCAGGCTTCCCCATTAACTGAGTATCCAGCACTTAGGTGTGTGTCATATCTTGCTTGAGATGATACAAATTGACAATTTGCTTTTCCTTGGAAAAATAAAGAAACTGGGTAGCAAATCTGGTCATTGGATTATCTGGTTACCAGTGAGATGGAGAAAGCTCTTCCCTGGGGCTGGGAAAGAGGCTCCTGAGAGAAAGGACGTTAGAGATAGATATTGAATCCTGAGTGGCATGGAAAGGGAAAACTTGGGTGGCTTTTCACTGTCATGTTCAGGACACAAGTTAGGAGGCAATGAATTGAATGTAGCAAACAGGAGATTCAGAACAGGAAAAGGGTAATTAATAGAATCATAAAATCATCAAGGTTGGAAAAGACCTTCAAGATCGTCAAGTCTAACCATCAGCCCTACACCACTGTAACCACTAAACCATCTCCCAAAGTGCCTCATCTACCCATTTTTTAAACACCTCCAGGGATGGCATCTTCATCACCTCCCTAAGCCTGTTCCAAATCTTCACCACTCTTTTGGTGAAGAAATTTTTCCTGTTATCCAGTCTGAACTTCCCCTGGCACAACTTGAACCCATTCCCTCTTGTTCTGTCACTAGTTATGAGGGAGAAAAAGCCAACACCCGCCTCACTACAACCTTCTTTCAGGGAGCTGTAGAGAGCAATAAGGTCTCACCTCAGCCTCCTCTTCTCTAGACTGAACAGCCCCAGTTGCCTCAGCCTCTCAGATTCTTCCTGCAGCACACAGTTAAACTCTGGAATTTGTTATGGTTGCTGTAACGTACATGAGTTCAAAGTGGACCTGGATCTGTTGTGATATTAAGTGCAAAAAGCTTGTTTGGGAAGGTATGTGCAGGAAATTTCACTATGTACTTTGCCTATTCTTATATTATTTCCAAGGTGTCCGTTACTAGCTGTTATTTGAGAGGAAAACAAACCTGCTAGCTCTTTGGCCTGATCCAATACAGCCATTTCTATCTTCTCTTGGCTAACTAGTTGGTGAGATGATGCTCACAGCACGGTAAAGTCCTGTTTCATTTGCTTTAATGTAGTATAAAGAAAATAAAAAACATGAAGACCATAGTGTATATTTGGATTCTCAGTTTGATAACTGTCACTGGCTTAAATTTTAATATTTGAAATAAAGTGATGAAGAAACTACATTCTCATTCTCAACCCATTCTTTCTTTTTTTTTTTAATCAGGAAAACATTTCATAAGATCCCCAAGGCAGCAGAAGTCAGGTACACAGGATACATGCAACCAGTTCAGACTAAAACAGTGACAAGCTTCATGCTCTGTGGAAGTCTACAAAGAGGATGATTCAGAGAAGGAAAGAAACTTTATACTAAACAATTATGAAATAAAGTGCCAGTAATATTTTTTTTTTCCAAATCTTCATTAGTCAGAGCTCAGTTTGGGCTCTGAGGCATGAATGTCTATACACCATGCACATATAAACTGCCCGTTATAGGCACTTAAAGTAAGTCTTACTCCTTCTCTGCCCTGACTAGAGCCTGTCACTAATGTAATTAATGAAATCAGATGGATTATTGGTATCCTACCAACTACCCTTGTACAAGCACGTGTGACTGCTAAACACTTTTGACACTCTGGTGAACAGTGGTTAAGTGGTGACAGAAAAAGAATTGAACTGGCAGATACATATGGATGGGCCAGTTCCCTGACAGCAAGGCAATTAATCAGAGGAGAGAGGTAGACAGCACAGTGCATCCCCTTGGGGCATACCTCCTCCCTTTCTCATAAATACATCAATATATATGTGTGCACATGTAAATAGGTATGACTTTTTCTTACCTCTGAGTCTCAGTCTTATTTTTGTCACTGTTCTGTACTGACTTAAACTGGAAAACTCATCTTGAAAGCTTTTTCTGCTAATCACACCCTGCTTTTCTGAGGAAGGTGAAAACAAAATAGAATGACCTATTTTTTAAAAAAATCATGCAGGGGGGATGGATGAGTATGAAGAAGAGTCTTTCAGCTGGCGTGTAGCCATGTGAAAAATGGCAAAATTCGCATCCTGCAGGTTGTATGAAGATATTTTGGACCTTCAGCTGTCAGAAAATTCATCTCCTGTTTCATGCTAGGAACCTTTAGCACCCCTAGCACTCCAGTGCATGGCAGCACCCTGATTGAATGGTTTCTCAGTACAGTGAGAAGGAAAGCCTTTCTTTTGAAGGCAAAGTGTAAGAAGGGAAGGGAAGGGAAGGGAAGGGAAGGGAAGGGAAGGGAAGGGAAAAGGCTACAGGGAGGTGCCAGGGCTGGGCTGTGGCACTGAGCTGGGTTTACATCTATAGTCTAACATCTACAGATAGCCTTTATGAATTTTTAACATATCCTGGGGCTATTTGTTGGAGATCAAGGACCTGCAATCAGCGTTCTGATGGCTGCTTTTGGCTTTTCATTTCACCTGAGTTTTCCAGAGGCGAGTCAGCCTTTTTGTGTAAAGATGAATCTAGAAAGACTGCTCTTTGAGTTTTAGTAATTAAAAGGCTGCATTTACAAAGCTGGTTTAGAGAAAGTTTTTTCTTATGTCACACTGCTCTTTTAGTTTTATGGGAGAAGGAGAGTGAACAACAATAATTACACTTTCATTGCTTTGAAGAGTAACTAGAGCTTTAACGTTGACCTTACAGATTTTATCATAGCCCTGACAGGAACTTTGACCTTTGGTGCTTATTCCTGGTGAGAGTGCCTAATGATGTCTGTGTTTTAACTGCAGATGGTGCTGGAGGACACACACTAGCTATAGCCAGCCATGAATTAGCAAAACTACAGGTGAGGTAACCCAGAAAAGAAAAAAACATTCTATTTCATTCATTGGTATTAAAATGTGGGCAGAAGTAAAAGCTCAAGAATGTTGTGTCACCACTCTCCTTGCTCCTAACTGAGTCGTAATTACTGCAGAAAATTATTATTGCAGTTGCATTTTAAATGTCATTTTCAGAGTTAGGATGAGCTCAAATAAACAGGTTGAGATGTTTCTGTTTATTACAAGGCAAATCACCTGAACATACTGATAAAATGAAGCTGTAACTTGTGGCATTGTTATAACAATGAAAGAAGTCACACAGCAAAACTACACTCTTAGTCAGTTTCTCAGACTACCATACCACTACTCAAAATATTATATGACATGGGTGGGTAGCAAAAGAAAACTATTTCCAGAAACAGAATGTTTTGATGATGTGAGAGCTCATGGGAATAAATATATTATGGGGTTCTAACCATTGGAACACCATAATGTACTTGGAACTACATTGTGTAAAAAAAGAAAGCATAAAGCAATATAAAACCAGGTTAAAGTCTGTTCATCATTTGATTTGATACATCCTCACCTTTGAGAATCATAGCTAAAAGAAAGTATGATATGAGTCATTCACAGGAATTATTAGTACTCTTGTTTTTTAGTTCTGTACTCTTGTGAAAATTCAAGTGCTGTACAAAGTGGTGAAAAAACTGCCATCCATCTCCTGGTTTAGGAGTGCCATGTAAAATTATAAAAGGAATAGAAGAATAGACTGGGGAGAAAGCAAACAAATAAAATCCCCTCGGATATAACATTTGTGTAGAAAGCGATTAGTGTTCTTAAATTGTGAAATATTTTGTGTTTTATTAGCAGCACTGCATTGAAGTGACAGATTACCAAGTAAAGAGAGCAGTTATAGGCTGATACTGCAATGTGAGTCATTACATAGTGATGTCTTGAAAAACACACTTCCTTTGGTTTAGCTAATCACAGAATCACAGAATCACAGAATCTTAGGGGTTGGAAGGGACCTCAAGAGATCATCGGGTCCAACCCCCCATGCTCTGGGAGGCTGCACATAGTGCAAAGTAGCTCAGCGAGTTGCAAATAATCCAATTTATAATACAAAGGGCAAAAAAATTTATTTTAATCCAAGGTAAAAATGTACATACACAGAGCAGCTTGATAAAGGGCATTCTGCAGCCACTGATTTTAGATTTTCTCAGGAACTTTTCTGGTTTTAACTTGTATGGGAGAACCAAGCACAGAACTGCTGTCATTTTTTTTGAATGTGTTTCATTTCATTAAGCAGATATCAAAGATTAGGCTTTGTGCCTCTCCCATAATAGGTAGTGATTTAAGAGGCTATAGTTCACCTGCTAAAGGGTATCTGCCTGATTCTTTATTTTACACAAGGAGATACTGTAAAGTGCTGTAATCCTCAAGGTCGTCATCCAGAGAAATGTGTTTTGAATGACACTGAACATCATATTTACTCATGGAGGAATGGGATCAGTCAGAACTGTAGGGCAAAGCACCATTGTGGAGAATTTTGTCAGCATCCAAAACACTTGCATGAGAGCAGAGGGAGTATGTATTCATTTTGGGGCTGACTATGGTAGGTTGACCTTAGCTAGATGCTGAGTGGCCACCAAGCCGCTTTATCATGGGAATGGGGGGTTGCAGTCAGTTCATCACACATTGTCTCTGCTGCTTCTTCCTTCTCAGGGGGAGGACTCCTTATACTCTTACCCTGCTGCAGCATGGGGTCCCTCTCACAGGACACAGTCCTCCATGAACTTTTCCAATGTGAGTACTTCCCATGGGCTCCACTTCTTTGTGAGCATGGAACCTTTTCACATGTTCTTTCCACAGGGTGCAGTCCTTCAGGAACAGACTGCTTCAGCATATAGCATACTGTCACAGGCCAGACAATAAATCTGACTTTGCTGCTGAGCAAGGAGGGGATATCCCCTCTCCTCATTCTTGCATATCAGAAGTGTGAGACAGAATTTAGCTTATGTTAAAGACTGACACAGAAATCTCTGCATCTGTCAAGATTCTGTCTTTAATCATGTGGCCAATGCCAAATCCCCCCTGTTCCTGGGTTAGCACCTCACTTGTGACATTGCAAAGGCTGAGGTATCTTTGGGCCCACAGATGACAGCCTCCTTGTACTCAAATGTATTTTTAATGGGTTGTGGTTTTTTTGGTTCAGACATCATACTTGGACATGAGGAGGATTATTCACAGCCTTCCAGGCATGGTATTTCTGCAGCATGACAAGAGTGTGTGAGATGTATCTGAGTGGTTGGTCTGAGAGTCTTTCTTAAACTGCAAGGACTTCTAGAGCAATATCTGAGGACACTTAAAAGCAAGCTAGGCAAGTCTAACTTGGTTTCATCTGTGCTGTGAGATGCATGTGGTAGCATATTAAACAGTCCCTTTATAAAACTGCTCCTGAACAAATCCTGGGATCTGTGTCTGTTAAAGCCAGCATGTAGGCTCCAAACAAACAGTAGAGACAGTAGCTCTACAGCACCACGCCAGTTCTCCCCTACCCTATTTCCTCCAGTAATGTAGATGTCACCAGAGACTAATAGGTGATTTCTATTCTAGTTCCCAGTCTTTTGCAATACTCAGCAAAGAGAAAAGTACATTGATTACTAAAAAAA
>VZTU01024759.1:0-34266 GCA_013400835.1 Zapornia atra | reverse complement strand
AAAAATCTATTAAAATTTAAACTGATTTTTTTGCATATTTTCAACTTACAGTAGAACAGTAGGGTTTTTTTCAACTGGATTTGGTGGAAATCTGCTGGACACCAAGTCTCCAGCAAATCACCCTATCATTCCCCTAGTCAGCAGGACAGGAAAGGGAGAAAAATAAGATGGAAAAAAAGCAACCTCAAACTCATGGGTCAAGATAAAGGCAGTTTAATATGGCAAAAGCAAAAGGACGTGCACAGAAGCAAAGCAAAAGCAAAAGATTATTCTCTACTTCCTGTCAGCAGGTGATGTCCATCCAGTCCCTAGGAAGCAGGGCTTCAGTATGCGTGGCAGCTGCTTCAGAAGACAAGCGCTGTAAAAATCAAGTGTCCCCCACTTCCTCCACTAATGTCTCATCTCTTATTGCTGAGCAGATGTCATATGCTATGGAAGATCCCGTTGGTCACTTTGGGTCAGATGCCCTGCCTGTGTCCCCTCCCAGGATCTTGCCCACCCCAAGCCTACTGCTGAAGAGGGAGAAATGGTAGAGACAGCCTTGATGTGTGCCAGCACCACTGTTCAGTAATAGCCAAAACATGGATGTGTTATCAACACCTTGCTAGCTACCAATACCCAGCACAATGAAGGTTGCTATGGGGAAAATTAACTTCATCTCAGCCAGATCCAATACATCTGCTTGTTTTGAATAACTTGAAAACTTTTTCAACTAAACCTTCCATTATAAAAATGAAGGCATTTAAAGCATTTTTCTCTTGCTAATGCTCTGGTAGGTCTGTATTCTCATGAATCCATCACTATGAAAATAAAAAGGAAGTAAAATACTGTAGGGCAAGATATCATAGAATGGTTAGGGTTGGAATGGACCTTAAAGATCATCCAGTTCCAACCCCCTTGTCATGGGTAGGGACACCTCTCCCTGGACCAGACGGCTCAAGTCTCCATCCAACCTGGCCTTGAATACCTTCAGGGAGGGGCACCCACCACCTCCCTGGGCAACCAGTTCCAGTGCCTCACCACCCTTGTAGTGAAGAATATTTTTCCTAATATCCAATCTAAAACTATCCCCTTCAGGCTGAACAAGCCCATGTTCTTGATGCAGGCTGAACAAGCCCAACTCTCTCAGTCTGTCTTCATAGGAGAAGTGCCCCAGCCTTCTAATCATCTTTGTGGCCCTCCTCTGGACCTATTCCAACAGTTCCATGTCCTTCTTAGGTTGGACACAGAACTGGACACAGTACTTGAGGTGGGTTCTCACTAGAGCAGAGTAGAGGGGCAGGATCACCTCCCTTGATCTGCTGGCCACAGTCCTTTTGATGCAGCCCAGGATATGTTTATATGTTTGGTCTTCTGGGCTGCAAGCGCGCATTCTCAGGTCATGTCAAGCTTCTCATCCACTAGTACCCCTAAGTCCTTCTCTGCAGGTCTTCTCTCTAGCACATAATCTCCCATCCTTCTCTTTACATCAGTATAACTGCTGAGTTCTGGTGGGGTCATTTGGCAGAAAATTTATGAAGCTTTCATGATAATATGAATCAGCATCTTATTTAAAATCTTAAAACTTTAGCATCACCATTTTCCAGACATGAAATTAGACATTAGAAATTAATTTACAAAAGATTTTTAGGTGAAGATCCTCAGGAAAACTGAGAACATAAGAAAACAGAAAGATGTTCATCTCCATTTACAGTCAGCTACTTCCAGAGAAAGGACTGATTTTCTCTGGACTTTTTGGCTTGAGAGAAACCATTTGACATTTTCAGGCATCTCTTATTTTCTGTTTGACATTTTCAGGCATCTCTTATTTTTTGTGATGGGCAATCACAGATGAGCCTGAATAGTTACTACTGACCTGAAAATGTAAGGTTGTGCTGTCAAAATATGCACTGTTTTCCTGATCCAGTCTCCTTAGCTATGAATTAATAAAGCCGTGTTCTTTCTCATTCACTTATTTCCAAATTCCAGAAGAAGTTATTCGATCTTTACACGAAGTGTCTTTGCATTAGACAGTTTCCAGAGCACATACCAAAAGTGATCAGAGACTTTAAAAAGATGATGGATGCAGGCACCTTGCAAGAATTAGGATTATTTAGTCTAGAGAAGAAAAGACTGGGAGGATACATGGTAACAATCTTTAAGTATGTAAACACTGGGTGAAAAGAGGAATGAATAAACTATGCTTTATGTCAATTGAGAATGCAAGAAGGAGCAATGGGCTTAAATTCTGACAAGAGACATTTAGATTAAACATTACAAAAAGCTTCCTAAGAACAAGGAAGGGGAAGCGATGGATAAGATTCCCCAAGGAGGTGGAGCCCCTATTAATAGAGGGGTTTTGAATGGCCTAATCAAATATCTGCCAGGGGTGTTTGACGTTTAACTGATCTTCTTGGACACAGAGATGGATTAGATGTCTCTGTGTCCTTTCTGGCTGCACTTCCTGTGATTCTATAGGGAAGAGAGTAAATTCTTTCAGTAAGCTTAATTCACTGGATGAAGATATCTGTGATGTACACTGTTGAATTCGGTTTAACACCAGTAAGTTGAAACAGCCATGCAGTTGCATGAACCTTTTTTCTGTTCTTGTTTCCTTCATGTTCTTGACTCAGGCTACCTGTGTACCTCTAATCAAGCTCTTAATGATCCACAGTGCCCATTCTGCTCTGTGGCACAAATGTTTTGGAACTGCATTAAGATGTACACTTTACACTGGCTTTCACTATATAAATGAAATATTCTTACAGCCTTTGATATTTTTGATACCCTGGCTCATTAATCTACTTTTTATCCATTCATTTCCTAGCCCAAGTGCAATTTATGAAAAGCAGATCTTTTTCACAGTACTTTGCTATTAGTGTCTCCTAGCAACACAATGTCCTCTCAAACAGACCCTGATCATCTCCACAAAATCCACATCATCTCTGGTGTTATACTGAACATCTAAGAAAAAAAGGCCAAGCTACTTCCTCATTCTCTCCACTAACTCAAATCTTTTAGAAACACAAAGTTTAAATCATATAGACAACACAAATGTAGATTGTTGACCCTTTAATAAAAGGGAAGTTAAAGAAGCATTTCTACCCACAAACTGCAAATTTTGTTTATCAGGCTATGTCTCAAGTATCCATAATACCAAACAAGAATGTCCAGAAACTATAGGAATCTGTGAAAAGTAGAACTGAAATTAAGAACGATTAGAGCCTGAGGATTAAAATCTCACTGTAAACAATAGAACATGATATGTGGATCTGTGGAGCGTCAGGCTGCTGTGAGAGAATCACAGAATCACAGAACATCTCAAGTTGGAAGGGGTCAACAAGGATCATCTAGTCCAACTCCCAGCTCCCCACAGGACTACAGGTCACCAGCCAAGACACAGGAGCTGGTTATCCGGCCACAGGAGACAGGAAGATTAATTGTTAATAAGTGGTCTTTGCAGTCCAGAGCTCCTTTAAGGTGTACTTTGGGGGTGTGCATGAATACAGGTGCAAAGTGGATCTGGTGAAGCAGACATGTGAGAAGGACTAATTGGCTAAAGGGCAATTAACAGTTTGCTACTTGAAGCTGGCCATAATTGCTAGTCCTCCCTTTATTTCTCTTCAGTGATACATTTGTAGCTGCCACTCTTTGAAGCCAAGAAAATTGAAGAGAAGCAGAAAAGACTGAGACACTGAATGATGTTGGTTAGGAGCAGAGCCAGCACTAGCATCCATGATGAAGGTGGCTTGCTGCCTGGCATAATACTAGGCTGAGGAAAGACCAAAGTTTTGTGCTAGAGAGGCCTGTGAGTATGCAGAAAGGCTTCTAGGGTGCAGGCATTCATCCTGACTGCTGGGTAGTGTCATTCTCAAATGAGTTTGAAAATTATCTTTTCTCAGGTTTAATTATATTTTCTCAGGTTTTAGAGAAGGTTTACAGGAGAACTTTGTGTGGAAGGGAAGTGGGGAAAGTAAGTTTACAACAAGCAGCACTTGGGAAGTCTAAGAGTTTTTCTAAATTAAAGTTGAAGCGGGGCCATAACTTCAGCCAAAAAATGACATAAGAAATATATGCAGTAAAATGTATATGGATAAGCAGTATTTTTTTCTCTGAGCCACTAATGCAGCTGGAAAAATTTAGGCAAAGCTTTTCTACCTGGAATTTTGTCTATTGTTTTCCAACCCTATTGGCTGGCCAAACATATGACACCTGTGGCCACAGTTCTGGAGAATTTCACAACATCCAAATATTTTATGGATGCCATGGCTGCAAACCTGTCACACTGCTGATGAAAAACAGAGGTATTTGTAGCCATTGCACCTATTGCATGCTACCAAGAGATTGATTCCAAAAAGTTTGACAAAGGAAAGTTTATTAAAGCTGAACAAGTATGTTTCAATCATCAGTGTTGGAAGCCTCTTGCAATCCACTTGCAAGTGTAAAGAAAACTGTCATGACTCAGTAGATAGACTCAGTAGATAGTAGCTCATATGCCTCATCTGCCCTACAGAGTTTCAAATGAATTTTACACTTTAAGCCTTTATAATACATAAAGTGCACATTAGCATATTCCGCAGGAATAGGCTTGGTACTGGAATTCAACCTATCCTGTGGATTGTGACAGAAATATACCTGTAATTAGTTAATTTTCTGAAGTACTTCTTTCTGCATGTGTAGATTTTTACAGCTTGTTAGTAAAACAAGCAAATGGTACTTCATCACAGTTACAATACATTACTAATAGATGAGTGTCTATGGTTTTTGTCCTGATTTAATTGCTGTTGTTTGGACAACACCTGTTTAGATATACATCCTTTCAGAGAATGCTCTAAAAGGATGTGTATCAGTGATAGAATAGCTGCATTTTACTGTGGTAAAATCTCTGTTTCAACTTCATAGTCATTTGAGTAAATCTTAGATAAATTGAAGTAGATTATTTGTTTTTCTATCAGTATGTTCCCTAATATTGTTAAAGCACAGAACATCTGATATAAATTTGCAAGCTTCCTATTGCTTTATTTTATTGCTGCCATATGAACGCCATCCCTGCAGCAAACCCTGACACATACCCCTCAGTTTATGTTGTACACAATTAATATAGTTCTTCACAGTGTTTGTGCCTGTAAGCAGGTCTAAGCAGTCTGTGCTACAGTAATTTAGTCCCTTGGGCTGCCTGAGTTATGCTGGTGGCTTCATCAGATTTGGGAGAGTCCAGAGAAGGACTGTGGGCACCTCGTCTTCTCTCCCGCAGGACAACAAAATCTATGTTTTACCTCCTTGACTGCAGCACAGAGTATCAAGCATTGCAACACAGATGCTGTTTAAACTGTGATGAGGTTTACTCCTATGCAGAGAATCCTCCTCAGGGGCTCTTTTTTTTTTTTCAGGAGAAATCCCCAAATCAGATAGTTGATCTGAGCTCCCCAAACAGGAAATAGATTTGAAATTTAATGACAGATACAAGAGAAATAGGAATCAAAGACGTTCTATTACTTTATCTGAATGACAAAAGAATTTAAGCAGTTGAAAAAAAAAAAAAAGAAGGTACTGTTCCTCCAAAGTTTTATCTTCTGTTTTTAGGTGGTTTTGTTTCTGCTCTGTTTACTTGTGGTGTGTTTCTCCCTCTTAAGTATTCACTATGCAGATTCATATAGGGAGTCAAAGAAAAAGACTTAAGTCATCCAATCCATCCCATTCATAGGGTTAATTTGGCCTTGTACCATCAGGAGTCAGTAACTATCATTCAGAGAATGACAAAGCACCAAAATTACAGCTTTTGGGCAGTCTTGGCTCCTGGCATCAGAGGGCAGTTGTTAAGGCAAGGAAGGGTGCCTGCTAGTCCTCACAACTTCTGCTTCATCTGAGAGTGGGAATCCTCAGGGTTTGATGTATAGAGAGTCACTGCTGCAGCTTGCCATGCTTTCCAAAGAGTCATGATTACTCTCTTCTGTAAGGCCGAATGTGTATTTTTAATGAGGAACTTCCTTTTAATGCATTCAAGTGATGATACAGGCTCTGTGCCCACTACAAATCCCCAGTTCCAAAGGATTAATGACTAACAGTTCGGTCATTAATGTTGACAGTAGCCTCAGACTCACTGTGCATCATGCACATTGTGAAGGAGGTGTAATTTCTGAAGGGTTTCTGAAGAAGCTGTCACACACTTTTAAGTAAATATGAAGTTTTCCTTGTGCATGTGTTCAGCCAATAGTGCCTCTTTTTTCCTTCCTTAAATACTGACACACAAAATACTGACACACAAATGTCTTGCAAGTCACCGTTGCCCAGCTCCTGACCAACACACATGCAATTGCCATGTCAGCAAGGGTTTGTCCACTGAGCCTGTAATTTTCCACACCACTTCAAGCAAACCTTCATTTTAACTCTTCTCAGTTCCACACCTGCATCTGAATTTTCTGGTGCAGAAACCTCCTAACAACTCTTTTTTTAACCCTTTCAACCGTAACCTGATCTTATGGAGTTCCTCTGTAAGGAAGGAGGCATGGAGAAAGGAAGAAGAAATAGGATTTACATAGAGAAATTGCTTACTTTTAAGCAAATTATAAGAACTATGATTGATTTCTGCTGCTGCTGTTATTTTTGTGGCATTTATGCTGTGGTTACATCAATGGGTTAATGTCTAGCAAGAAAAGTGCCCAGTAATTAAAAAGTTGCAAACTCATGCCTCTAGATCAAAGAATTATTGAGACCCAGCTCAAAGGTGACAAATTTACCCTTAGGTGAAGCAGGGCTACATTTGTCAAGCTTTCAAATACTTACCTTACATTGTGCAGATAGCTCACTTAGTATATGATAATCCCTGTTCAATTTGCTCCAGGCTTCTTCCTTCAGCTTTCTTCTGTCCCTGTGCTTTTAGCCTTAGGCAGCAAGCAGGACTAGACCCAATGTGCTGGGTGATATATCAAGACATGGGCTATCTTCCCAATATAAAACATACTTAGCAGGTATGTGAATAATCAGAAGATGATGGGATTGGGGGGGGGCGGGGAGGACCACAGCTGTAGCTGTGGCACTTTTTTGGTCCTGTCACTGGATCAGCTCACACTGCCTGTGTATCACTTATGCCCTTTGGCCCAGTTCTGCCTCCCTCACCCATTTTAAATAGTCCCTTGCCCCGCAAACATGATTATTGCATAAAACTGCAGGGAAACTGAGGTGCTACCAGTGCAAGGCAAGATGCAAGGAAACATAGATCGAAGAGGTGTCCTTTTTTCCAGTGACCTTGTTAAATAACTTTCCCTTTTTTATGCTTGCTTGATATCACAGGGGGGAAAAAATCCCCAAACCAACCAAAACCAAAACCACCCAATGGAAATTTAAAGTGAAATGTGGTGTGGGGTTGTGGGTAATTTTTCTTGTAACCACAGATCAGAACTTCAAAGGGTTATTTTAGGCCAGGTAAAGCTTAGGAGGTTTGTTTCTCCCCAGCAAAGTCAAAAGGATCTTTTTGCTGTAATCAAGCCTATTTACTTGACAGTTTAGAATAAACCTAGAATCAATATCTTTATTGTGTCATGTAGAAATGTATATATGTGTTAGATAAAGCCTTGCAGTTACAACAATGTGAGAGACATAAATATAATGCTTTGAGCCTTTGGGGAATTGCTTTTAGGAATAATATATTTTATATAGCAGAGACAGTACTGATAACAGAGTTTCAACTAATGGACAGCTCACTAAGAAGTCAAAATGGTACCTTCCTTAAATCATGAAAAAGTGAGCAGCCTGATTCTTCCAGATCCAGTTTTAATGAGACAAGCACAGTATCTGAGTAGCAGAGGTTCCTATTTGACCACTTAAAGCAGTTAGCAGCCTCCCCACACTCACAGAATCACATAACAGTAGAGGTTGGAAGGGACCTCAAAAGATCATCTAGGACAACCCCCCTGCCAGAGCAGGATCACACAGACTAAATCGCACAGGAGAGCATCCAGGTAGGTTTTTAATATCTCTAGAGGAGACTCCACAACCTCTCTGGGCAGCCTGTCCCAGTGTTCCATCACCCTCACAGGGAAAAAGTTTCTCCTTATATTCACATGGAACTTCCCTATGCTCCAGCTTGCACCCACTGTCCCTTGTCCTATTGCTGGCCATCACTGAGAAGAGCCTGGCTTCATCCTCCCGATCTCTCACCCTTTACATATTTACAAACATTAATAAGGTCACCAACATCCACAATGATCACGTAATATGTTCCTGAAAGTAAACTATGATTGTATCTCATCTTTTATTCAGCCAGCCTATGATAAGACTATTGCACAATTACAGTATACCTTCAGCCTCATTTTGTACAACTGCTTGCTAATTCTAGCACAACATCTAAGAATACAGTAGCATTTTGCCAATGGCACATTTTCCCAAAGCTGAGAGTTACCTAAGGGTAACAAAACTTAAAGGTCAACTTTCTGTCTCACTGTGAATTTAAATTTCAGCTGTAACCAATTAACATTTAGATTTTCTGGCTGATTCTGAGCCTTAGAAGACACTGCTACCTTAGCCAGTACTATTTTGCCACACGACAAAAAAGGAATAATTTTTAAAAGGAATTCAAGGGTTTTCCAATTCTATGGATGCTGGGGTTTTTTTAACACCTGTCTGTCAGATTCATTATTCATCGGGGAGAAGTGTAGCATCAGGTACTCTCTGCATGTGGCTGCACTCTGCAGTCTGATGCTCTCTGAAAAAGAAAGAAGGTAATGCTTGGCTCAGGTAGCAGTTTGTGGTAACATGTGGGCACCTGCTCAAGATGGGTTTGTTCTCTAGCAAGGCACTCATTATAAGCCAGTTTAGAAACTAAATGGTGAGTTTCATTTCATGTACTTTTGTGTGACCTCGACAGACAGAGCAGAAGGGGAAAATCCCATATAGATGGATTAGGGCATATTGAAGCCCTTTCTTCTCCAAGAGCTCCAGAGAAGAGAGGAGCTTGTGAGAGGTGTGCTCGGGTCCTGTCTGGCAGAGAGAATGGAAGATAAATGAACAGGTTTGAAGCATAGTTGTTTAGCTTGTGTTCAGTCTGGACACAGTTGTTTAGCTTGTGGTATGTTGCCAGATTTTAGAAGCAATTCTGCCAAAATGTAAGCTATATCATAAAGGAATAGAAAGTTTGTAATGAAAACAGTGTATAGAAATACACGTGAGCTATTTTTGTGTAAATGTGCTCTCAACTTCGGAGTGCAAAGACTAGAGAAAGAGGAGCAGAAGGCTTCATCTGTTAAGTTTTAAGCAAAGATGCAGGAAGCAAAAAGGCTGTGTGAGAGTCTCTCGTTAGCTAACAGCCAGTTTAGCTTCCCATGCTACACATACTTGTCACACTGAAGTGACAAAATCTGCTAGAATTGCTAGTGGAGCAAACAGGGGTTAGGGCGACCTGGCATCGTGAGGACTGCTCCAACACACAGTTGGGAAGGTGAGGAGTAACTAAAGGAAAAAGCTCAAACCAGCTGATCAGTTTAAATTAGGCCTTGCTGTGCTATGAGATGTGAAAGTCTTCATTGGTCAGCAGAGATTACTATGGGACTAAGAAACTTCTTTCTAAGGAAACCTGTGAATCGTTATTTGCATAGATAAACTTGGTTGCTAGCTGGGACTAACCCACCACCAAAAACCTACACAGTTAACTGAGATCGGTGATGTAAGTCCTAGCTTGCTGAAATCTGGGTGACCTGCACCCAAAACATGTACAAAGCTTCACCATGACTCAATAGTAGCTGTTGCTACATTCTTTTGACCACAAAGCAGTTATGGGGCCCAGTAGGCTGGCAAAGTGTATTAGGTAATTATGCAAACCATAAGCAATTTAGAAGCTTAGATGTGAGGAAAGTTAACCAGTGGTAACTTTCATTATCACGTTCTGTCAGGGATGCAAGGGAAATAGCTTATCAGATTGTAAGCATCTTCAAAATAAAAGCAGGTGACCTGAAAATGGAAATTATAACCTTGCAAACCTTGATGGTACAATTAAAGGAGAGTCCGGCTCAGCCAGACTATTGATCATTAGCAGCTTAAAGTGGAAAAACATTTTTTGACTGCAGATGGACTTTCAGCTATGAAAAAAATTAAATCCAATTTAAGGTCAAACTCTTGAGAGGAAGGTCAGGATGGCAGGGATATAATGACACACCAGACCTGCAAAAAGCCTTTTAACAGGCTTTTTCATGATTTAAAGAGACAATGATTTAAAGAGACAATGTATAATACTTTCAGTTTTCCACTTTTCCCAAATAGGTTTTCTTTTTTCAAGGGAAATGAAGGAGTTCTAATGCAGGTTAGTTCATTAGATGTCTTGGGATCCTTCAGGTAATAATAAAGATGTCAGTTATGAGTAATTCTACCGTGTATCCAGCATGTCTGTACTTCATAGCGCAAAACTTAGTTCTCCCAAATTAACAGGCAAAAAACCCCCAAAAAACCAACAAAAATATGCAACCACTAAACCCCAGGAGTAAAGAAAATAGAAGCAAAAATACATTATGCTTTGGACACAACAACCCTTGAATTAAATTTGAAGAGAACTATAAGAAATATATAAATGACAAATAATGCTTTTTAAAACTACAGAGCTAAACCAGTATTTTCCTAATCTAAGAAATCTTTTCCAGAAGTTTGGTGTAAAGATAGCCCTTGAGGTCAGGCATTTGTCTGGAAAACACTCTTTCCCTATCTCTGAGCCAGCCTCATCTGCCAAAAATAGGACTATCTAATCTGAGGTCACAGACTGGATGGGTCTTTGGAGGCCAGGACAACTTTCAAAGGCGTTATCCACTAAACTTCAGTTAGTCAGCAATTCCTCAAAGAGAATCCCAGGCAGGCAGAATGAGGAAGCAGTAGATGAAGTTACATCAATTACTGGAAAGTGAATATTTCTCTGTGAATATTCTCTGGAGTTCATCTATGCACTAGACAGTATGCACTAGGAAAATGTTGCTTCTTGTATGGATCTTCAGCAAGATTTGAACCTATGATGTTCTATATCGCAGACCAGGTGTCCAATATTAAAGCTAAAAGTAAACACAGTAGCTCACAGAAATTGCTTTCCGTAGTGAAAAAGTTCCTGCAAGTGGACAAGCCCTAATCTTTTAATGGAAACACTGTTCATATCAGCCAGAGTATATGAGTAACAGTCTGCACAAACAAAACTCAGATCTTTAGAAAGAAAACTTTGGATCTTTAGAACAGAGACTATAATCACTAACTGTTGGCACATCCAGTTAGTCTTGGTACCCTCTACATTTTGCAAACATTTAAAGGACAAAAAACCTGAAGCTTCTTTATTAAATACATAAAATATAAATATCTTTTAGCAACATACTGCAAGGTGAAATAGAGTTTTCTAACTTGATTTATCTCAGTCATTTATTTTTTGATATCCAGTGGGAAAGACATTAAACCAGACATGCTGTTTATTTTCATTTGAAACCATTTTCATTCCATACAATTTCCTCCAGCTCCCATTTAAGATTCAAAGGATCCCCTTGGTACTGCCAAGAATTTAGAAAATATAATGTTCCTAGAGACAATTTTTATTCAAGTGGTTGCAAAATTACAGCCTCTCCATGGATTTCCACAAAGACTGTTTTCAATACAACTAATCTACAGTATCTGACCTGAACAGCCCAAGCAATATCAGGGAAAACTTCATTCTTCTCTTATCAAGCTTCAAGAGCTTTTAGAGCTGACAGCAAATATGCAACTATGTTCCCTTTATCGCTCTCAGAGATTTCAGGAAACAAATCTGTTCAGTTTGTATTCATATATAAATATGATTCTGATCCCAAACCAACCAGAATATGAATTAGCAGAATGACCTGAGTGCAGTTACTAGGAAAGGCATGACAGGAAAACAGAATGTGTTCTTGAAAGTATCTACTCTTTTATGTTCGCTTTCTGAAACTCACCTTTGAAACTTTACCAAAATATTTTGAAATATCACACTCCTAAAGGTAACATATATGATAAAGAGGTATAGAAACAAAAAGAAATAGGAAAACAGGTATTCATATTTGGTTATTATTCTTCAAGCACAAATTAGTCCCTTGCTCAAAGTGTGAGAACTAAGGGAAAATTGGAGTGGTTAAAAGGAAAAAAAAGTGCCCAACTTTACAGCTTACATAAAGAGAAGAAAATACACCTTTTGTTAAGCTGTGTATTCATTTGGAGTTAATTTGCTTAAGAAAAGATGGTTCAATGGGTCAAGGGAAAAGGTTTTTATTAGATATGGCTAAGTTAGTAGAACAGTCATTTGAATATAGTGAAACAGTAATTGTACTGTGCTGTGTACATTAAATCGGTTCATACAGTAGTTGTATTACTTTAAAAGCTACTCATTCAAGAAGACTTCACTATAAATGAAATATTACTATGAATGTCCTCAGAAAAAGGGACTTAATGAACAATATTTATTCTGTTAAAAGAATATTTTAGTTACCAGTAACCTTGAGCATGTAAAATTTTGTCTATATTTTTCTTCCCTGTAAGTTTTCCCAAAGGAAAAAAAATAAGTATTCATCATCAAGTTTTGACTTAAGAGTCTATGATCTCTCTTTTTCCCACATCTTTTTGTAATGCCTGGGATTCTTATAAAGTATAAATCATAGATAACTCAACAAAGTAAGACAACTGATGGCATCAGGCACAGAAAGTTGTGTTTAACGGAGTTAAATCCAGTTTGTAGCCGGTCACAAGCAATGTTCCCCAAAGCTCAGTACTGGGGACAGTGCTCTTTAATGATCTGGACAATGGGATTGAGTGCACCCTCATTAAGTTTGTAGGTGATGTCATGTTGGGCATGAGTGTTGATCTGCTTGAGGGTAGACAGGTTCAACAGAGGGAGCTGGAAAGGGTGGATCGATGGGACAAGACCAACTGTATGAGGTTCAATAAGGCTTGGTGCTATGTCCTGCACTTGGGTCACAACAACCCTGGGCAATGCTACACACTTGGGGAAGAGTGGCTAGAAAGCTGCCTGGTGGAAAAGGACCTGGGGATGTTGGTCAACAGCTAGCTGAATATGAGCCAGCAGTATGCCAAGGTGGCCAAAGAGGCCAACAGCTTCCTTGCTTGTATCAAAAATAGTATGGTCAGCAGGTCTATGGAAGTGATTGTACCCCTGTACTCATTACTGGTGAGGCCATACTTCTAGTCCTGTGTTCAGTTTTGGGCCCCTCACTACAAGAAAGACATTGAGGTGCAGGAACATGTCCAAAGAAGAGCAATGAAACTGGTTAGAGAACTAGGGACCAAGATTTATGAGAAGCAGCTGTGGGAACTGGGGTTATTTAGGATAGAGAAAATGAGGCTGCTCCCCCAGGACCCCCAGCAAGCCCCTTGTCCCCTGCCTAGGCCTGTACTAGGCGAAGACTGGTGGTGCCAGTTCTGCCTCACCCACCCCTGGGACTCAGCCTCTGAAAGATTCTTTCTAGTCTGCCCTGCCCTGCCCTTGCCTGGCCTGGCCATGCCTCAGCTCACCTCACTTGGGTGCTGGGAGATGCTGCCTCACAGTCTAGGGCCAGCCTGGCCCTCAGCCCTTATAATACCCTCCTGGGGGCTGATGTGGGCTCCTGAAACATGGTGTAATGCACAGGCACCCACAAACCCTGTAGCTCTGGCCACTGGGACAGGTGGCCAACACACAGACCCTGTAATCGCTCCCATATGTGTGGGGTCAGATTCTCTCCTGGAGTGGAGGTCACCTTGCAGGCTACCACCACCCCGTCCCATCCCTTCCCACCGCCCCTCGGTCTCCTCTTCATTGGCAGGGAGCTGGGGGTCAGCATGAGGGTGCAGGCAAATAAATGTAGTGTCTAAACACTGGGGAGCAATTCAGGTGCTTAATGTACCTACCTAGCGCCACTTTAAGCTCTCTTAGAGACAGACAGCCTGTAAGCATGCATCAAACTGTCACATAGGACACTGGGCGTACCCATTTACAACAGTCAGGGGGAATATGCTAGGGTATCTCACATTGCAGAAAATACCTATTTTAGTGTCAACTGTAATGCCCAGAAGTCCATTCACTCTAGTCAAGAAGGTGCTAATTCACACCTGGCTGCACAGAGCTGGAGTCAGTCACCTGAAAACAGGCTCCAAGGTGTCATTTTGGGTGGTTTGAGGAGTTTCACCTGATCCTGAGCTGCCACTCCAGGACAGGGCAGGTCTGGCACAATGCTGGGCTGTACCAGTCTCCTTTGTCCAGAGGTCACAGGCCCAAGTAACAACAGATAGGCATCTGTAGGTACCAAATGTTTCAGTCAGTAATTCTGCCCACAAAATTGCCAATGCTTACAGTTATGTGTCTAGTGGCATTTTAGATATCCTTGAATGTCCTGGCATCTCCACTGATGAGACTTCACGGATATCCCATGGATCCTGGGTTCACACACACCAGATCTGTGCATATCTCTGTTATTCTAGGGCATCTAAAATGGCTTTTCCTGTGTATGTTTGGGCATTTTAACTGCTTTCCTACGGAAATTAGAGCTCTGCAATCAGTTACCTGCTATCTGCTCTGGGAAGACACCAGGAGGGATTGCATTGTGCCCTAGTGGTTACAGTTTGATGGAGCTGTGTCACCACTGGGTCAGGATGGGAGGAACCCAGTGTTAGGAATGCTCCTTTTCTTGTGAGCTTTATCAACAGAGATGACTCACTATTTGGATAAACAATTAACATATTTTTATTTCATGAATTCGATGTATGTGAGTGAATACTTAATTGCTTATTAGAGCATCCAAATCTTTTATACACTCCCCAAAAGGCAGCAAAGAACAAATTCTTTTTCCTGAGCCTTGTGGACTGGGTGGTATAGACATGCTTTCCAACATGCCAACTAAACTACTGCAAGAGGTGGAAAATCATTAGAGTCAGACTGGGCAGCTCTTTTGTGGATTTGCGGCCAGATGGGGCCCTCTTGCTGTGGCTCCTTCGCCTCAGGCACTCTTGGAAACCACCCACAGACAGCAGAAATGGGGTCTACACAGCTGTGACTTTTACAGTGGTAAATTTCTGCCGGTCTTCAGTTTACAAGCTCCATTTCCCCCCCTCTGTAAAAGAGGTACATTACTCTTTTGACATTCCACTACCCCTTCTATCATGACATAGCTTTCTCCTCTTTGACTCGTCTATCCTTGCACATGTCACCCAGTGGCTTCTCTGCCCTTTCACCCATCTAGAGTTCTCCCTTCCATAATCCAGTAATTCTTTTGTGTTCGTTACTGGGTCACTTGGTGCTCAGCAGAGTTCCGGCATACATGTCACTGAGGAGGATGGATATAGTCATGTTCCAGGACTTCTTGGAGTTACACTTTTTGGTGGGTTCACCTTGTCTGGATGCCAGGTTCCCACTAAGCTGGTCTATCACTCACTCTCCTTGGGTGGACAGAGGGAGAAAAATAGAATTAAAGGCTTGTGAGTTGTCAACTGAGGTAAGAACAGGGAGAAGATTCAGAAATTACTGTCACAGATGAAACAGACTTGACTGGGGAAATTAATTTCCTTTATTACCAATTAAATCAGAGTCAGATAATGAGAAATAAAACCAACTCACTCCCACCCCTTCCCTGTTCCCAGGCTCAATTTCACTCCAAATTTCTCTACCTCCTCCCCTGAGTTGGCACGGGGGATAGGATGGGGAATGGTGGTTGCAGTCAATTCATCACACTGTCTCTACTGCTCCTTTCTCCTCTCTCATTTCCTCTGCTCCAATGTGGGGACCCTCCCATAGGAGACAGTCCTCCACTAACTTATCCAACGTGGGTCTTTCCTACAGGTTGCAGTTTTTCATTACCTGCTCCAGCATGGGTCCTTTCTATATGTCCTTTATACAGGGTGCAGTCTTTCAGCAACAGACTGCTCCACTGTGGGTCCTCCATAGAGTCACACATCCTGTCAGCAAACCTGCTCCAGCATTGGCTCCTGTCTCCATAGGTCCACAGGTCCTACTCTACTGTTAACCTCCATGGGCTGCAGGATGACCGCTTTCCTCACCATGATCATCACCACAGGCTGCAGGGAAATCTCTGCTCTGGCACTTGGAGCACCTCCTCCCCCTCCATCTTCACTGACCTTGGTGTCTGCAGAGTCGTTTCTCTCAGATATTCTCACTCGCCTCTTCCAGATGTTGTTGCACAATAGTTTATGCTGCCTCAAATATGTTATCCCAGAGGTGCTACCACAGTCACTGATGGGCTTGGCCTTGGCCAGCAGTAGGTTTGTCTTGGGACTGGCTGACATCAACTGTACTGGACATAGGGGAAGCTTCTAGCATCTTTTCAAGCTTCTAACAGAAGACACCCCTCTAACACTGACCCTCTCATGCAAACCGAATACACATGGAAACAGTGTTTCAGTGGATGTGGAGCCACTCAGCATGGGCAAGGTTGTCTTTCATCATCCTCAGAAAATGCTCCAAGAAGGATGTGTTGGGGGAGGCCTATAACAGAGATACATTGTAAAAGCACTGTTCATTACCATTGCTGCATCTTGACGAATAGGAGCATGGTGTGGCCTGGTACAGGTGTGGTGTACAGATTTCTGCCAATATTTCTCAGAGGTGTTTTCCATTTTCAGTAGAACACCCAAACATTTTTGGCCCAGCACCCAGACGTTTTTAGTCCACTTATTCAAAGCAAGACACAGTAAAGAAAGACAAGTCTAGGACACCTACCATGTGCATACTAGATTATCATCTGCTCCAACCCTTTGCATGATGTGCTTTTGCTTGTCTCTTTGTTGAGCAGGGCAGCTCAGGGTCAGACCTGGGACACTGCTGTCTTCCCCATTCTGTGGGAGTCTCATGAACACATAGGAGGTTATCCTGTCTAGAATTCTCTTTGATTAGTCTTGAGAATTACTCTAGGCCAGATTCTTTCAAACACATTTTTACTTAAGGGCGCAGGCGTGCCTGAAAGGGGCCAGCAGAGCAGTGACTGTGCTGTGTGCCTCCCAGCAATGTTAGGGTCTGAGATGGCAGATTTTTTGTTTCACACAGGCACTTGGAGAGGATCCATTGCTACCAGGACATGGCAGGAACCCACACTGAGGACTGGAACCATAGGAAGTGGGAACGGAGGTGCACGCCACGCTACAGACATGGGAGTGAGTAGGTTCAACATGCAGTGGTACAGGAGTTGAGCCAGTATCTGTTTCAAGGGTTGAGTGCTGCAGTGTGGTCCTGAGCAGCACTGGTAAGTCTGCACCCTACAGCTGGAAGCCAGGGATGTCTACCTGGGACAAATAAACATCCTTCGGGAGAGTAGGTACAGCCACTGCTGTTGATGTAAGCTGCTTACTTCTCCTCTCATTAGTGAACAAGTGACAGTAAAAGTGCCTTACATAAATAAGATAATAATCTTACAGTCATTTTTCCTGATAGATAATACTTCCTAAGCCTCTTACTACTTTTGTCTGTTTCTTCCAGACTCTCTTCAATTTATTATCATCCATTAAGTAAGGTACCCAAATCAGACAACCATCACCTGCATTGTCACCACAACCAAATAGAGCAGAATAATTACCTCCAACATCTCACATATGACACTGCTATTAATATTTCCCAGAATTTGATTTTCCTTTCTGGCAAGTGTATCTCATCGTTGACTCCTGTTGCGTCTGACTCACCACTGAGTCATGTTCAATTAGCTTTTCCAATCAGAGTGATTTCAAGCAACCTAATCAAAAGGTAGGAGCAGCTCCTTCTAGAAAATGCCCATTCAAAAAAAACCCCAAAAAACCACTAAACTAGTCAATTATTTCAGAGTATTTTATTACTTTTCCATTCTATTATGGTGGGAAAAAAATTGACAGTTGTCCACTGAATCCGGAGAAATGGATTTTGTAAAGGATTTTCAATCTCTAAACTACGAAATCTTGGGAGACATAGAGAACTTCTGAAAGGTTTGAAAAATACAGCTAAGAAAAGAGGGCCTGTTGTTAGTAAGGCTAACTTCCTGGCATCAATGTGCATCTTCTCAGGAAACATATTGGTTGACCAAAAAAAAAATTACTAAAATTATGGTTTTGAGTGAATTGCTGAGTATGTTTACTAAATGATTCATATGTTGCAGATACTTATTGTCACTTAAATCTTTGTGATTTCCTTTTAAGATAACGAAATACACAAGGACAAATTTTCAAAGGTAACTATGAAGTCTGTGGAATTATATATAGTACACAGAATATTGATATATATGTAATAAATGAAAGTAACGGCATATTTCCTAACTTGTATTTGGAGATATGTACAAGTAGAGGGAAAGGTGCCCCAAACTGAAGTCTTTTCTAGATGAGTTGCTAACTATGGTAAATGTTCCCTTTGTCCTCTACTTTACCACAGTCACACTCCCCATTCAGTGATAGCATTTATTGAAGATAGATGAAGAAAAGCAGAAGATTGTCTACACAGATGAATAAATAGCAACCCTGAAATTGTAGTGGTTAAAATGCAAAAAAGTGTCAGGGGAATCAATAATTAATTAACACCTCCACAATCCATATAGCATACGAGAGGCTTCTGATACGTATTAGCTACCAATACAACTGTAGCTGTTGGGCTAGCACAAACACTTCACCTAATGAACCTAGGCTAAATAAAATGTGAATAGTGTGTAAATTAGAATAAAAAACAGATTGCAGTGATGGGAAATCCTGTGTTTCTATCTCTAGAAACTAAGTCAGAATAATTAGTTTTGAGAGGCACTGAGGAGCGTACAAGGGAAAAAAACTGTAGGGGCAAAATTTGGTTTTTCTCCTGTGTAAATTATACCTTTAAATTCTAGGCTTTCTACTGTGTAGATTAATTCACAAAACTGAACTAAAAGGGCAGCAAGAAATAGGTCTTTGATGAAAAAATTCTGATTTGATGGCAAAGACGTGAGAAGTTTGGCCTATGTTATTGCCTTGTGCTGTGTTCGCGAATGGTTACATTAGGCTTTGTCTTTTAAGCACTATAAATAACAAAGTGCGAGTTTCTTAGTTATAAGTATTGCAATTATTTTATTATTGGAAAAATTTAGTTATATAACCCCGGTGGGATGATACATGTCACCACTTAGCATATCAAAAGGAAAATGTTCAGTTTTATACAATATGATAACAGAGTTAATTGATATACACAACACACTCCCAAAGCTAATTTAAGTTAATGGAAACGTTGCTAATTGTGTCATTGGTCAGTGAAGAAGTCACACTTAAAATAGCTAGGAAAACAAGAAAATGTAAATGTTTTTTCTCTTGCAACTACGTATGAGGTTTTGAGCATTTATGAGGTCACACCTAAAGATTTGGTGCACCAGTGCTCCAAAGCCTGCCTGCATTTCCCAAAACCTGAAGTAAACTAAGCTTTTTGCTTTGTAAAAGGTTGGGTTTGTACACAATAATTACACACAAGTTTCAATCTTAACAACAGACAATAAATTTTTGCTTTTTGAGTTTGTCTTTGAATTAAGGCTGACGTAGACACACTCGTGACTGTTACTGGAGTTGTTACTTTTACAGTGGTAAACTTACACAAGCCTTCATTCTGTAAGCTCAGTTTTCTACCCATCTATCAAAGATGCACGTGCGTTTTTACTAACTTCAAACAGAATCATTCCTCCAGAATGTTCTTAGTCCTCTCTCACACAAAAAGGGAAATGGGAGAATACATGAACCAGGCATATACAAGATATGGCAGTTTAAATATATATTTAACCAGTGGAAACAAGGAGCTTTTTGACATTAGAACTCAGTTTTGAAATTTTCACTACCAGGAGGGTAATCTATCATGTCTCGACACACTGTGGAGTGGTTCTGTACTCTTGCAGGTTCAGTTTTAGTACTAGGACAATGTGACAACATTAACCCTCCAAACTTGCAATTCTTTTAAGACAATAAACATTAATTTATTTCTTTTTCTGCAGAATAGTCCTGCTTTCTCTGTTTCACATTGTGGTTTTTAACCAACCACCTTAGGGATGTCCCCATTACCTGCTGCTCTTGCTGTAATTTCTTATTTGTCACTGACAGTGATTTTCATGTACCTTAGATGACTTTTGGCTGGGTCATTTTTCTGAATTTTGTTATCCTATTGTATAACAGTTGCTTTCCTTGTAATCCAAAGTCCTTGTGCTACCGTTTCCTCAGCAATAGGCGATTACCGTATTGCATTCATGTAGTTCCTGGTCCTTGCTTCATTTTTTTTTTCCTCAATGAGAAACAAAGTGAAAACTGGGGAGTTTCACTGGAGTGAAAACTCCCCTTCACCTGGAGTATACCTCTCTGATTATGCCATCTTCTTCCTACTCTGAGTCAGGGTCTAAAGAGAACTGCATAGAAAAATGTCAAACCTATCAGCATGAGAAATTTCAGCATTAAGTCATTTAGCAGTCAGTTCAAATGTTCAGGTAATTCATCCTCAAACATCCTCAGCTACTGCCTTTTGCCAGACATTTTAATGATGGTTAGAACTGGCAGCTAAGAGCAACCGGAAGAGCAAGAAAACTGTATCTGTGTCATCGTCTGTATTTAGAGCAAAGAGTAAAACAAAAGGATCATGCCATTTAGATTGGAATTTGTAACCAAGCAGACAATTCACACACAATAATTCATTAGAATAATTCAGTTCTTGCAGCACATTTGAAAGCACAAGCTGCCTGTGGCACCCTTCACTGGTCATGTTTTGCAAACAATATATATAATTACGCAGATACCTTTCAGAAGAGCTGCTTATGATTTATCAGACTGGTCATATAAAAGCAATTTTGTTCTACCAAGAGAATGAATGATACAGGACTTTCAGCACAAATTCTTACAGCTGAAAAAAAAAAAATTAAAAACATATGAGTATTGTCAGGTTTATCTATATCTTTAAAACCAAATCTTCAATAAGCTTTTTGTACCAGAAATTATCTGTCCCACCATAGTTTGTGGTATTCTTACAGTAGAGCTGATGTTACATTTTGAAGAAGTTTATTTTACAGTAGTTATTTGTAGGCCCTGGCATGCACCACTGATGCTGATGTTTAGACCAGTTTTTCCTGCATGCACATGCACTCACTGATGCCAAGCAACAAAACCACATTTAATACATGTGTTTTCCTGCATTGAATGCATTGCTAACATACTGGTAATACCCACCAGTAAACAAGGCCAGCTTCTACAAATGAACCTGGGAGGCTTAAAAAAAAGTATCAATTAGTAGCATTCTATTATCCCAAACTTTTGAAAGAAAATAAGGTTTTCAGTGACTGGCCTTAAACTGTGCTCATTTACAAATTATTAGTATTATTTTAATTACATGAATTGCCTTTTCTTAAAAAATTCCCTCTACTTTTTAATAGCAAAGCTACAGGAAGATGCCAGTGTTGATTAATTGTAAGTGTTTATAGTAGAGTCCAGCGGGATCTGTTATTGCAGTAGTCACAGAACACAGCAGGCAATGCACTCGAGCAGTAAATACAACCCCAAAACCCTGCTGGGGAAATGAGCCCTTACCCAGAATAGTTCAGATTGTCCACTCTCAGTAGCACCCTATTAGTTTTTATCATCTCTTTAGTTGTCTTACCAGCAAAGTTTTCAGACTGTTGAAAAAGTAACACTTTTTTTGGAACATATATTGTACCTTTCGTTTTATTTTTATTATTTTGTGCAAAATTATAGTTAAGCATTTAGAAGTTTTAGACCAGCTCTAAAGAACTGTGAACATACTGAAGAATTCAGTAGACAGATTTGAATTACACTCATTTAAGCTGTTGGCTGGATTTATGCCCCTTAGTGTTACATTATATTTTATTGGATTACTTGTTTATAAACATTTAGAAACACAGTAGTTGCCAGTGACTGGAAAAGAACTCAGTGGTTGGAAAAAGGGAAACATCACACCCATTCTTAAAAAGGGTAAAAGGGAGGATCCTGGGAACTACCAACCAGTCAGCCTCACCTCCATGCCCAGTAAGATTGTGGAACAGATCTTCCTGGAATATAGGTTGAAATATATGGAAGATAGAGGTAATTAGAGAGAGCTGACATGGCTTCACAAGGGGCAAATTGTTCATGACCAACCTAGCGGCCTTCTTTGATAGAGCAGCTGCATCAGTGAACAAGACAAGAGCTATGGATGTCATCTTCCTGGACTTGTCCAAGACCTTTGATACAGCACCACAGAAATTCTTGTCACTAAACTGGAGAGATAAGAGTTGGATGGATGGACTCTTAAATGGATAAGGAAGTGGATAGACAGCCAAATCCAAAGAGTTACAGTAAATGACTCAATGTCCAAACCTGTAACAAGTGATGTCCTTCAAGATTCCTTACTGAGACCAGTATTAGTTAACTTATTCATCAATGATATAGTGGGATTGAGTGCACCATCAAGAAGTTTGCAAATGACACCAGCCAAGTGATGCAGTTGATACACTAGAGGAATGGTCCACGCAAACCTCACGCAGTTCATCAAGGCCAAGTGCAAGATCCTGCACCTGGATTAGAGCAATAAAACTGATTGATAGATCACAGATCACAGAATCACAGATGCACTGCAGGGAAGGATTTGGGGGTACTGTTGGATGAAAAACTGAATATGACCCAGCAACATGCACTTGCAGCCCAGGAAGCCAACCATATCCGGGGCTACACCAAAACCAGCTTGACCAGAGGTTGAGGGAGGTGATTCTGTTCCTCTACTGCACTTTCATAAGCCCCCATCTGGAGTATTGTGTCCAACTCTGGGGTCCCCAGTAAAAGAAAGACATGGACCTTTTGGAGCGAGTCCAGAGAAGGACCAGATGATCAGAGGGCTTGAGTACTTCTTGTATGAAGACAGGATGAGAGAGCTGGGTTTACTCAGCCTTGAGAAGAGAAGGCTCTGGGAAGAACTTATTGAGCCCTTTCAGTACATAAAAGGGGCTTATAACAAAGATGTAGAAAGACTTTTTACGAAGGCCTGTAGTGATTAGACAGAGGTAGCAGTTTGAAACTGGGAAAGGGTAAATTTAGACTGAACATAAAGAAGAAATTTTTTACTATGAGGATGGTGAGACACTGTAGCCACCAGAGAAGTTCTGGCTGCCCCATCATTGGAAGTGTTCAAGGTCAGTTTGGATGGGACTTTGAACTAGTGAAAGATGTCCCCCCGTGGAAGAGGGACCCGACTTTAAATTTGTGATCCTCTGGAAATTTTTATCAGGATGTCACCAGGATAACAGATGTAAATGCTGATCTGGGCACTGCAGCACCAAATATAGGTCATACAGAGCTCAGAAGATTATATCCAGAGCATTTAACTTGTTCTGTTGGTGTTACAGATAACTGTGGTGTATTACAACATACATGAGATTTGAAAATCTTAAGGCTGGAGATATGTATGTTACAGAATCAGAGAATGGTTTGGGTTGAAAGGGACCTTTTAAGATCATCTTGTTATCCTACTCTGTTTTGATTGGGTAATAAATTAGATTAATTTTGTTGAGTCTGTTTTGCCCATGACAGTAATTGTTGAATGATCAGTCCCTTGACCTGTGAGCCTTTTGTCATATTTTCTCTTCCCTGTCCAGCTGAGGAGGGGGGGAATGACAGAGTGACTTTGATGGGCACCTGGCCTCCAGCCAGGCTCAACTGACCACAAAACATGATTTTATGAAGGGTACCTCATCTCATAGCTTTGTCTTGGAAACAGTTCAAGAAAAATGTGAGACTAGGTGGTCAGAGCAAGGACCACTGGAGGAAGGACTGATCTGTTTGTCCTCTTAGTGGTGACTACAGGCTTCAGGCTGTATTTGCTGTGTTTCCTAAACTAGAAAGCAACCTGCTTATTTCACTGGTGAAGGTAAAAGGAGTCAGTTCACTTCATTGCTGAAAGACTCCACTGTTCCATCCCCTTATTTCAAAAATCATATCTCTGCCAGTATTACTAAGTGAGAAAGGATGCTAAGCAGCAAAAGATCTGAGAGAGAGACTTCTCATGGTGATACAAATACTCAGGTAAACTCTGGACTTGAGTGACTATGGAGCCTGAGAAACCTAGTTATGTATCTCCTTCAGTGAGCTACGAAAATAACATCACTAGCCACTTTACAGAGTCTTCAGACCCCGTCCTATGGGTCCAGAGTGTTGGGAGGCCTCTTGTCTCCTAAATCCAGTCAGTTCTGCTGGATCATGTGGGATAGGCTTTGACAGATAGGAACAGGAGAGCAGATCCAGATGAAGCTCCCTCTACCTTGGATGAATTCTCAGAGGGATTCCATGGGGGTCTAGCAATCTGTCTTCTGTCACTGGCAGCCCAACAGCAGAGTTTAACCACACTAGGTGGCCTCCTGCCCTCATATGGCCTGCATGCAGGCCAGGATTTACTGTGGGTGGGTTTCTTTTGCAGCTGCCTAGGGAAGTGAATGTTCACAGCTTACATTCTTTATCTCTTCTCAGCACAGACAGTATGTACCTGATAAAGGTCATCGCACTGGAGCTGATGTTATCAGCCTTGATGAGTTGAGTCCTACTTTTTGCCCACAGTGTCATCAACTGCTTGTTTTCAGACCAGGAGATTTTTCCATCTGGCGGGTAAGGAGGTATCTGTTGTCTTCCTTCCAGACTCTCGATGAGAAGACGCTTGATGGGATGAATTGTGGCTAACTTATGCAATATATTTCTGATCTCAGCCCTCCTTTGAGGAATACCTTCAGGTACTGACTGCTGGTGCAGAAAACCCAGTCAGGTTCAGCCAGGCCATGCCT
Source organism: Zapornia atra (assembly GCA_013400835.1). Classification (NCBI taxonomy): domain Eukaryota; kingdom Metazoa; phylum Chordata; class Aves; order Gruiformes; family Rallidae; genus Zapornia; species Zapornia atra. The sequence goes on along the minus strand of VZTU01024759.1, from coordinate 9,562 downwards.
AAGCCTGTGTAGGGTATTAGTCCTCTTGCTCAGCCAGACGTCCTTCTACTATCTATCATGCTCCTCCAGACCTTATACGAAGGTTGTGACTACATCTTTCCTCTTCCTTGCTTCTCTCTGCTCTCCTTGTGTGGTGCAGGAATACTGATCCATGTCTTTTTGTCTTTTTGGATGTCTTCAAGGTCATTCCACTAGTGTTTTTTCTGTAAGTAACTTGAGTGCTAAATAGCCCTTTCCTGATTTCCTCATTTTCAATCTGTTCTTTAAATATTTTCCTTTTTTTGTACTCGTTCTTTTTAAAAAACATTTTGATTCATCAAAAATGTGCTACATGCTAGGTCCCCTCCTTGGCTCTCAAGCTCTAGGAGATCCTTTTGTTTTACACAGCTGTGTCTATGAGGAAATCAGTAATGACTGTCTAGTTTAGAGGAAAGACATATCCAAGAGGTCTGTAGAGGATAAAGCTTGCCATCAGAAACCTTTGTTGCTTTTATCAATCAGAGGTCTAAACAGTACTGCAGACAGTGATTTCCTCTACCTAGTTGTGTTTCATACCCACTGAGAGACACATTCTTCATAAATTTGTCTGCTCTCTTTGTGAACCTATTTAAATTTTGGACTACCTACTGCCCTTTGGCAATCAATTGCATAATTTAGCAATATATTCAATATATTCTATGAAAACACATTTGGTTTTGGCTCCTGTATCACTGGGTTCCTGTGATGTGATGAGTAAACATTGCCTATTCACCTTTTCCATATCATAAAAGATTTTATAGACTTCCAAGCTGAAATGGACTCACTGTTCTCCTATAGAAACTATTCCATATTTTTTTATTGTATTGGGGCAAATCCAGCACTTTCATTTTATCACTTATGGACCTTAGGACCCATGAAAACTGGATAAAGGTAGCACATATGATTCAGGGCCAGAAAGAACCTATCTCCTATGGGAAACAGATAATTTAATGAACCTTCCCTTGCCCAGAATGAATCTCCTCCTTCATTTCTTCTTGCACTTCAGTAGTGTGGGTCCCCTGTCATCAATTGTGTATTACTTTTTCTTCTATTTTACTCCGAAGAAAAGTTCTACCTCATTCTAGAACTCCCTTTTTATGTTGTCCTAGTAAAACATGCAAGATGAAATTTAAAAATGTTTGTTCTGGTCAGTGGCTTAGGAAAAGAGATATGCCATGAATAGCCTGGCAACTCTCGTACTTATTATGAGACCATCTGTTGATAAATATATATAGATTCACCCTAGATATTCGGCCACTTGTAAAGAGATACAGATAACCTTTTCAAGTATTAAACAGGCTGACACCTAATGCATAGCCATACAAGTAGTGACATAGAGCTGCTAGTCAAGAGATGTGATCACTCATCATCTCGCATTTTCTTAAAATACTGTGCAAGCTGATTTACCTCTTGAGAGAAAAGGTTATGCTTTTTATCTGCAGATTTTACTTACCCTGTTTAGGATTGTTTTGGCCTACAATGATTATTTATGTCAGCAATAATGCAATAGCATTATTGCAGTCTGAGGGAACTGTTTGGTTTCTTTAGGCAAGAGGCCCAGTGTTTTTAATTTCCACTTAAAGGTTAGTATCATGTTCCAGAAAGCATACAGAGGAGAACATTTCATAAATCAATACTTGCATACATGAAAGAATGAGCTGAGTGACAATTTTTTAAAAGCATCATGTAGCTATGAACTCTTCTAAACAAGAAAACTTTTCTTTTTTGCAGAAGTAAAGACTACAAATATTTCACTAAAAGAGCAAAATGCTTGAATTTTCATATTGAATTTCCATTAGCATTCCATGTCCTATAAAAGAGCCTAATGGCCTCTTGAACACTCTAGTAATTTGAGTCCATTAGTGTAATAGGCAGGGATTAAAAGCAGAAACAAAGAGATGATTAACCATGAAAGTTAAACACATCTGTTCGTATTCAATCATTAAAATGACAAGTATTTCATCACTGAGAAACTTATCTTAGTATAGGAAGATTCAATATAAAATCAGCTCAATATAATGTTCTGCCAAATTTACATATTGCTTAGAGAGGGAATTTTGTAGCCGCTTACATCTTAGATGCCAAGCAAAAGTCCTAGTACAGTTTCACCTAGCTGATATCTCAAAGGAACCACATGGGTCTGCAGTGCTCTCATCGCTGCTTCTGAGATGAAACCACAAATTCAAAAGAGTCCATTACCCTGATGCATCTTCCTATTGTGCTTAAAAGTAGGGAAAAACTGATATCATGCGTGCAGTCCCTGAAGTAGCAGGCTGTTTGTCTACCACATACAATATCAAAGTGCTTCTGCTGAGAGGTAGCCCATTCCGCTGTCTTAAATTCTGGGATCAACAGCTCCTAAACTGATCCTTGCATCAGATATGACAGCAAGTGGTTTAGCTACATTATCCACCACTTCCTTCAGGATCTGCAGATGCATCTTGTTAGGTCCCATGGCTTGTGCACTTTCAGAGTTCTTAGATATTGCTGATCTTCTCCTACAGTGGGAGGTTCTTCATCCTCCCAGTCCTTGCCTTCGCCTTCTGTGATCTGGGCAGTGTGCCTAGAGTCCTTTCTGATGAAGACAGAGGCAAAAATATCGCTGTATTATAGATATGCCTTCTCCACACCCTGGGTAACCAGGTCTTCAATTTCATTCTGGAGGGATGTCCGCATTTTCCCTCACTGTCCTTTTACCAATGACATGCCTTTAGAAGCTTTTCTTGTTGCCCTTGATTTCCCTGGCCAGATTTAATTGTATCAAGGGTTTAGGTTTCCTAACCTGATCCTTGGCTGCTCAAACAGTTTCTCTGTATTCCTCCCAGGCTACCAGCCCTTGCTTCCAGCCTCTGTCAGCTTCCTTTTTGTGTTTGAGTTTGTGCAGGAGCAACTTGTTCATCCATGCAGGTCTCTCAGTGGTTTTGCCTGATTTTTTTTCTTTGTAGGGGTGCATCGCTCTTGATTATTCTAATTAAGAATACAAGATTGTAAAGACTGTTAAAATCCTATATAAACCAAATAGTTGAAAAGTGCTTAATGTCATTTTCATCCATCACTATATGAACAAGACACCAACCTTGAGACACAGGCTTAATAAAAGTTTCTGGGGTCTGGAACTCTCCTGTATTTCATTCCATCACATTTCATTCCATCCATGCCAGCAAGTTGAGGGCACTGTTTTATAGAAGGGGAAAATCATATTCATTAAAATGACTCTGAACATTAGATTAATTTAATTTAATTTAATTTCAGTTCTGAAGTGCTTTTCCCACAGCATCAAGTGCTTTGCAAATGTTAAAGGGTGTAATATAAATAAAAACTGTTTGTTGTACTTAGCCAAAGCAGCTACTCCTGGATTTCTAACATCAGACCAGATGTACCTCTTTAGACTGGGGGCATGAAACACAGCTTGTCACTCAACTGAAAAAAGGGTTGAAAACTGGAGACTTACTGCATTTTGCTCTTGGGTGCACCTGGTCATTCTTCATATGAACTTCTACATTCTTTTTACAAGCCAGTCAAAATGTACACAGTGTGAAGAACACAACTGCACTTCGGTTACATGAGTTTAAGTTCTTAGGATCAGTTAAAAGCCCAGTGCTGCATGAATGGTTTGGTTTTGCCAATGCAATGAAGTTAACCACCTTAAGTCCAGGACTTGAGTGATTCATTCTCTGAACTCAAATAAAACTCCCAAACCAAGACCTAAATCACGGTAAAAGTAGCTTTGTATTTTTAAATATGGGAATTTTTCTGTCAACAGTGGAGAGAAATCTGCACTTTTAAAGTGTCTCCATCTGACTTTAGGAGTCACAATCCCTGAAGGTATTTAAAAGATGTGCTTAGGGACATGGTTTAGAGGTAGACTTGGCAATGCTATGTTAACAGTTGGACCCAATGATCTTAAAAGTCTTTTCCAACCTAAAAGATATTTTGATTCTATGAAGTAGGTATCTGAAAGAGTGCCTGTTTCTCTCCACTGAATGTACAGGGAGCTCACAGTCACTCGCTGATTTGTAAGCATCCATGTATGAGATATCTGAAGCTTCATTTCCAGCTTGATGTATTATCCTGACTTCTCTTCATTGGGCAGCAGCTCTTTGGAAAGAGTGTATTGCCTGGCATTGTTTTACTTGTTGGTTAAAGATGCTGAGAGAGGAGTATTATCCATGTTAAACAACCTAGCCATTCTTAGCTGATGGAACAAGAAATGAGGATCAGAAAATGCTATTAAAAGGATAGATGAACACTTGTGATTGCAGCCACCTAAGAAGCTTGTTAGATAAACAATGAGAACTCAAACCTTTACAAAGCTCCCTATGACTTCAGGGAACAGCAGTTCCTTGTTTGTATTTCTGATCACACTTCTATCTCTGGTCACCCCTCCTGCCAGATGAACTTTCCTAGATGGAATCCCTTGTTCCTGGAAACAAAAACCATCTGAAATCTTATTATATTATGTTTACATGAATTTTCCACTCCACTAATGCATATCCAAGCAACTTGATAATTCAGGTAAGCGTACATCCTACAATCTAAATTAAACCCCAAATTGTTTTGGTGACTTATCTATCATTAGACAGATACATAACTGAATGAAATAACATAGGAAGCCATAATAAACACAAATCTCCACTGTTTCTATACTATATTTCTGCTTTTTTTAGCCTCAGACAACTCTGTAGTATTGCACTGTAGGCTGATAGGACCACGTCTGTATTCCTGTCTATCATCTCTCTTTAAAGAAGGTTGATAACTCAGAAAAGGGCAATCAGCTGAAGCCACAGTACATTAATGCCTTTTGCAAACAGTTTGCCTATTCCGTTTTGATATTTTTTTTCTTTCAAAATGTAATTCCACCAGGCCCCCTCCCAAAAATGAGGAAAGCAGTTTTTATGATTTGTGCTTTTAAAAGAGCTCTTTAAAAAAACCACAGCCCTATAAAGTGATATAGAGGATGGCCCAGCTGTTGTGGTGCAGTTCCAGTTATCCCTGACATCTCTCAAGACGGCCTCTTTCTAGCTAGTGAAATGCAAGCTTCAAGGCAACTGTGTAGATGCTCTGCTTGAAGGTAATTCCAGAATTTCACTGCACTGACGATTAGAAATTTCTCTCTCATCTCCACATTGAGCATATTTACGACCAGTGGTTTTTAACTTAAGGAATTTTTCTTATTCTTTTCTATATATACTTCCCAATGTTTTTAAAGACCATATTCCATTTTGCCAAGCTGCTTGATCTATATTCTTTCTCTTTCCTTGCACCCTGAAGTTTTCCACTCCACCCTTCGACATAGTGTGCCTGGATTTAAGCCAAGATCATTAATTAAATTATTTTAAAGGTTTATATGAAGATTCATTCTTGAGAAAGTCTAATAGTGAACTCCCTTCAATCTGGAATCTTGTTTTCTGACAGCATAATCTGCTGTATCCCTTCAGTAAGGTTCTTACAGTCCTACATTTCTCCTGTTAATTCCTTCGTCAGATTTGTAATTTCCCAGATAGCAACAGAGTGGATGTTTACCAGAACCTAGCTATTAGAATATGAAAAATATTAAATTTCCCAGTGTTTCTTCTCTAGAAAAGTGATTTCATTATCAATGAGAGTTTGATAGTCTGCCTCCATCTGTCTTTGGTGGGTTAGTGCTTCCTTCTCGAGAGCTCAAGTGTGATCAAGCTGGAAGAATTGTCTCATATGGTTGTTGGAAAAACATGAGCAAGTGCGTGGATGTGCACATAACCATAATAATGAAAGGAAAGGTACTTTCTGTAGATGTTTGTCTAGCTGAATTCCAACGGAACACAGTCAATGTTGACTCTATTTAGCTGTACTGTCAATCAATCAATATCCTGTCTGAAGATCTTAGAAGTGTTCTCTTGCTTGCTTGAATTGACATACGGAAATCAAGATAAATGATGGAAAATTAAAATATCAGTGACATGTATAAAGACTTAAGCAATCAAATTGGAAAGCTGTGGCATGTGTAATAACTCTGCTGCAGAAAAAATATCCTATTTATTTTAGAATTTAAGTCCTTTCAAGTCATGTGGTAATTCACCCCTCCTCAGACAGTGATTTGTTATCTTAGGAGACATCCTTCAGACAAAAATGTTTTCTTTCACTGTAGAACCAACATCTTCCCAGACCATTTGTTCCAAATTTGGCCTTCGTTTCTCTAATTCAAGGATAGAGACATTGTCTCCTTGGAAATCATTATTCTTTGTCAATTTATCATCATGCAAATACTTTTCAGAGTAAACCAAACTGGATAATTTTAATGGAGGCTGCTTAAATAGGACATTGTGTTGTTCTCCAAATGAACATTACATTGCAATAACATGGGCAATAAAACTATAATTTCTAACTAATTCCTAAATGTCAACTATCCTTTAGAAAACTAATGAGAAATTTAATTGTTCAAGGCCAACTTAGACAAAACTTAAGAAAAAATGTCTCTATGGGCTGTAGAGATCTGAATGTTAGTAAAATCAATTATTTAATATATTAAAATACATTAAAAATATTAAACAGAGGTCCAAATAGCTGAGTTTTTCTCAAACAGTTGAAAGAAACTGTTTTGTCTTGTTCCATGTTCTGTTTTTCTCAGGGATAGAGTTAATTTTAAGTTAAACCACAACATTTTGAAACTACTGAAAGAACAAAAAAAATCAAGAAAGGAACATAATCCTTTATAGCATTCATTTTAAATATTGTACTAATTAACCTTTTGACTCTGTCTTCCTTCCACCTCCAGCTTTCTCCCCAGCACTCTAATACACAAGATCAGAGGCCTCCCTGGTTTTACAATGCCAGCACAAATGAGGTAATTCATGACATCATACAGTAACGTGCGCCTGGAGCTGGAAACAGAGCCTCGGTAATGTCAATGGGACTTTCGTGATATAAATTTTCTTAAAAGCAACTCAATTGTCTAAAGGACTAGTTCTAACTGGGGTAATACAAACCTCATCTAAAACTCAGACCTACTTGACATGGGAGTTTGCCTTTTACATCAGTTCAACTATAACCAATTCTTCTAAGAGAAATGTGAAGGTTTTTGTCTAATATCTCATGTCTGTGCTAAAATCCTCCAGCTTCTAAAAAATATGCTCAGCTACTTAAAATTCTGCGGTGATAAAATAGTGCACCTTTTCCACTCAAGTACCCCTTTCCCCATAACAAGATGTGAAAAAATCCTCTTGACCTATACAAAGAAAATTGAGCCAGTAAATGTTAAATAGGAGCATATTGAAAGTTCGTGAAGAGATAGACATCCTTCAGTTGTTAGAAATGATTACTTTGAAATTTCTATGACGTTTATAATGTATGTGATGGATTTCAGCCTTCTCCCTAAGCCCATGCGAATTTAAGAGCACAGCACAGGTTTTTGTAGTAGTCATAAAAGAACACAGGCATTATGTAAATAGTTTCAGTGGAGAAGTGAAGTGGAAAAACTCATTTTACAATAGAAAGAATATGTGGTATTACTTACCATTCAATGGGGCACAAAACCACTGAGAATTAAAGATGTCTGATCATTTCCCTAAACATTTAGGTACAATAGGAGCAATGAATTTTAGCCAGTCCCTTCCTGGACATGGCATCCCACCTCAAAGAAAGGGAAAGCAGAGGGGAAAAGTTGGATCCAACTCCTGATCTCTGTAAAACACGTAAAGCCAAAGGAAACAATCCACTTCAGTGGAACTTTTCTGGATTTACAACAGTGTTATTAGCATAGCATAGCATAGAATAATTTCAGTTGGAAGAGACTTACCATTTTAAGTCATCTAGTCCAACTGCCTGACCACACCAGGGCTGACAAAAACTTAAAGCACATTGTTAAGACGCATTGTCCAAATGCCTCTTAAACACTGACAGGCTTGGGGCATCAACCACCTCTCTGGGAAGCCTGCTTCAGTGTTGAACCACCCTCTCAGGAAAGAAATGCTTCCTAATGTCCAGTCTGAACCTGACTCCACTTTGCATGATTCCCATGTGTCCTGTCACTGGATCCCAGGGAGCAGATCTCAGCACCTCCTTCTCCTCTTCCTTAAGAGGCTGTAATTGAGAACAGCACTATTTTAAGTGCTAACTGCCGAGTTCTTCATTAAGTTCTTGTACAAATTTGTACTGACTTTAAAAAAACCCAAGTCTTTGTTTAAGAATTTAAAAGCTCTTTTTTTTCCTTCAGAATGTCAATAATTGGAGGAATTATCAATAAACTAGAAAGGATTTGCAAACATTTAGTTTGTCTCGAGATTTGTGAGGGCCTTTTTAAGCTATCTGGGGTGATTTTGATCGGTGATAATGGATTTTAGACTAGATCTGAGTAGAAATACCAGTGTGATTTACTACTGACAGTGCAAATGTTGAGAACCACAGGTGTGAAAGAGAAGGTAGTACTACATGATAGATCTGCTCTATCAAAACACAGGAAAGTCCAAAAACTGGCTTGAGGTGCTGGCACCATCTGCAATGTCCATCCCTTTTGGCATCTTCTGACTTAATTTCAAATAGATTTCAGTTAGCTGCAGCCAGAGATTTCTGTTCTGTGATTCTGCACCCTTGAAATCCACAACCCACTTCAATGACAATGTAAGCGACATGAAAGGAAACTTTGACTTATTTTTCTTTTTTAAAAGGAGCCATTGTAAACTGCCCTTGACTCAGTTATACCTGACTCCAAGCTCATAAGTTTGACAACAATGAAAATACTACAAAGCCATCATTTGGGGAAACATAATCTCATGGGAAGTTAGCTGAGAGCACTCCAAGGTGCAATTTAATGTACTTATCCATAGGAAAAGTTGCAATACTTAAAAAAAAAAAGGTGAATTGTCAGAAACAAGAGAAGATCCTAACAATAATACTGAAGGCAGTGCAACAGAGACTGCAGGACAGTTTGTTCTACAGGGACTGCTTCTTTCTCAATTTCACTACTCTAGTAATTTTAATAAAATTATGAAATATTATTACATAAACTATAGAAAGACTCCAAATATGTTGTGGTTACTTAGTGTCCTATGGAACAAAGCTAGTGATAAACACAGGAAATACTGATGTGGCCAATCGTCCCTTTTATATCATTTCATTGTAGTAACACTGCCACTTAATTGGATTTTATGCAATATTAGAGGAAAAATATGTATATTAAAAATGTAATCTGAAGGATTACTTCATACAGAAGATAGATCAATCAGTTTTAACATCTAGGATTGCAATTACTATGATTCAATAATTTAGTCTCTATTCATTTTACTCATTGTACTGGGATTTTCTTAACCTTCTTCAATTAGTATTAAAGACACTCAGTAGGAAAATTCATTCCACGCAGGTTAAAATATACTCATATAGCAGAGTGATTATTTTTATTATGGTTCTACTTTTAAGGTGCAATTATGTTACATATTATTTTGCATGTACGAAGAACTTTAAAAGCAAGTACATACAATTACTCCATAAACCAGTGTTACAGTTACCTCACTCAAAAATCAGACATTACCAAAGCTAAGGAAAATGGGAGGGAGGAAAGGAGGAAGGGAGG
>VZTU01024758.1:25406-47723 GCA_013400835.1 Zapornia atra | reverse complement strand
TGTTTGGGACCTTTTCAGAGAAGTCTGGAATCGTCACCTCTTGCTTAAAACAGAACAAATCTTGACTCCATTCTAAATATTTGTCTCCTGAGCAAAGTTATATTTGCCCTATGGGGTTCTATGTGAAGCAAACAGTAAAAAGTTGAAGGATTTTTTAAATTGCTGAGACAAAAATCTTGAGATAAAACTGAATTCATACAAAAATGTCTACCTGACCTGAGACCACTTAAGAAGTGAATTGCACTGTCCTAGCCTCTGTTTTAATAGTTTTAAATGGTAGAGTGTTAAATTGTATGGTAACAAGGCACAAGAAAGAGATTTCCTTTGATAATGCGATTTTATAGGGGATGTGCGGGGCTGGAGGGAAGCTTTTTTATAGTAAGGCTAAAGCTGTGTGAAGGCACCAGTATCAATAAAGTCGGAAGGTATTATTGACTAATTCATTTTGACTGGAAGAAAAGGCAATCTGTAACTGATATTTTCAATGGCATTAACACTTACTACATATTATGGTTAAGAAATATTTTGAGGAATGTAGCTGGACTTACTCTCCAGTATGCTGCAAGAGATTCCAAGTTTCATAACAAATAGAAAATAAATACCCCTTTCAACAAAAAAGCCACAAAACTCAATGATATGGTTGACAAGCATAGTTGGTAAATAAGGCACAAAGCTGGAGGCATCTTAACATCTGGTTCATGCTTGACAGATAGTTTTAAAATTTTATACCATGGTTGTTTCACATAAAATACATCCAAGTTCTTGCTTCATAGAAAGATCTCATGTACCACTTTGCATAGTTACCGATCACTTAAAAAGCTACTGAATGCTCACTTGAGTGTGGTAAAAGTCTCTCATCACAGACATTTGCTAGACATGTTCCATAAAAAAAAAAAAATTCTCAATAGTCAAATAAAGAAGTGACTGGAAAATGAGCAACAAATTTCAGCAAATCTGTTGGTCTAAACAGTTTGGGCCATTGCTGTTAGAAATTGTACTACTGACATTTTCAGCCAGTCTAGTAAAAGATAAAATATCTCCCTACAACATTTCACCTCATTTATATCCTCCTCTGTAGAGCATCACTACTGTATTTTTCTTAACTTCACTGAAAATCCAGGAGATCATTGGGTTGGAACAAACATGCCACAATTCAGCATATCTAGTTAAGTCCTGAATGGTGTTGCTATGCAAGAGGTGAATCAAGGGTATAAATTCAGCAGCTGACAAAATTAATTCTATGAACATAATTCTACAGCAAGTCTTATCTTCTTTGGTGGATATCAATCAGAAATTTTAAACTTTTTCACTGTTATCACCCTTATTTCTCTTGTTCCTTCCCATCTTCTTAAATCCATCCAGATCCTTTTGTACTTTTTAACTTCCCATGACATTTGCATGTAATAACTGTCAGAACAAAGATTTCACAGGTCTGTTTGTATCAATATATCAGTAACTGAGTTTTCTTCAATATCATTAATATTTTGGGTAAGAAATATCTGATTAACATAACAAAAAGAGCTTTATTTTTTGCTTTGTAATTCAGCTCATATATTTTTCAATTGCTTTCTATTCAGAAACTTGAAATTAGACAGATTTTGAATATGGTGTCAAAATGTGTTTTGTTCATGTTGAACATAGGACTCGTCCAAACTACAGTTGTTTACCCAAAAATCATGTAACAAAGATCACACTCTAGCAAGGAAAAGGAAAGAGAAAAAAAAACCAACAAAAAAACCCCCAAAACCAATGAAAACCCAACACCAAAACAATTTTTAGAGCCTAGAGCCATAATCTTAATATTTTAACTTACCTGCAAGAATAAGGGCTCCACTTTGCAAACCATTTTGAAATGAGAATTTCAACAAAATAAATAAAAAAACACACGGCTATAATAAGAAAGGGATATCAATGTAACTAGTCTGGTTTTATATTTCTGTCATCAACACAGCATCTAAAAGGTTTCCATTATCTCTATAAGCAACACAATTAACACCTACTGTGTATGACACATTCTATTTCTTATCTCTTTAAAGAGGCAGACTTCTGTACAGGGAACTCTTTCAGGGTTTTTTCAGGTCTATATGATAAGCCTTGGTGTGAAATGAGCAGTCTGTAATTAATATGCTTCAATGGGAAAGCTTTAGGTCAGAAGCTGATGATGGATGTCATTCTTTGTATACGTAATTTTTTTGCATTTCCATTTCATGTCTTCTGAGGCACCCAACCTACTTTCCAATGTTGAATAACTCTTGATTATTATATATTAGATGGATAGGTAGATGTAGTACCTTTTTCACTGTTAACCAGAGAATATGTGATTCTCCTAGCACAATGCAGTAATGGCAAAATTTGTCTTCAAAAACGAGAATGATTGCACTGCGCTCCAACCAATTAATTATACTTCCTATAGAAGAACTCTTTACTTAGGTAGAGAGCTTCAAGGTCATATAGTATGAATTCAAAATATACCAGAGGTCTATTTAGTTATCAAGAGAAAAGAAAAATCATGTGCCAGCTTTGTGTATACAGCAATGAAAGAATTGTGTTCTGCATATACAGATGCACTATTACCCACACTGTTTGAAACTAATATTTGGTGCTCAGAGAAGGAAAAACTATGTCTGAACAATTATAATCTGTGTCCATAAACACAGAGTATAGTTTCAACATGACAGCTATATAAATTAATTTTTTTTATATTATTACTTGTTCTTTGATAATGATAACTATTTACATACACTATTCTAAGAGCTTTATAACTGTTTGATTTTTTACAATTGCTATTTTTGGATTAAGAATGTCACATTAGCAATATAAATGTACTACAAATTAAAGACATCAGTAGCAGACCGACTGTTCTAAGAAAAAAACAGGCAGATTGCCATCTACAGATCACATATCTACAGACAATTTGCAAGGATTAGAGTTAGGGAACTATTAAAACCTTTTATGAATATGCAAAAGTGAATCTCAAATAAACGTTGATAAAATGTTTTGATGGCAAAAAGACCTCTGAAAACATAATTAATTACAAAGAAAAGACAGTTGATGCTAAATCTAACAGCCTTTTAAAGCAACCACAGTTAGAGCTGTACATACAGGAAAGCTATACCTTACAAAGGGAGCATTCATGGATTGAAAACCATTAGTAAGGAAAAAATATCTATCTTAGGAGCTGGTTCTTCATATCTTGGTAGGCAGTTTATGGGTAAGAAAAAAAATTACTGTATTCTGAATTTGTAAGCAAAGAAGTAAAACATAGTATCTTGAAGATTAATTTACCTATGGATATAAAAATAATGAAACTGATAGGAGAATACTGCATACTATTCTCACATCTGACTTTTGGAAAAATATTTCTCACATCTGACTTTTGGAAAAATTTCAAGCCACCAGGAGATATCACAGGAAATAGCTATCAGTCATTCCTGAGCTCTTATCCCGAGAGCACTGATGATTTCCATCTATTTAGCTGTAAGCTTGTTACAATGCAGAACTATCTTCATTAGAAGAAAATAGCTGATACTAAGCAACTCTTTAGCAAAAAAATCATGATTAAAACAGGATCAGGAAGGGAAATTTTATGAATTTAAATGAAGACATGCTTTTAAACTGTCAGACTCTTTAATAATTCAAACAAATTATTGATTATCTGAACATAGGGACCAGTTGGTGATCCTTCTCTTCATGTTGAGCTGAAAACAGTATCTCACTAAATCAAATCTTAGGACTAGGAAGCTCAGGAATATAAAACAAGCATGGAAGCATTCAGCAGCTGATCTGATAAACTAATGCGCCTTTCTGGTCAAACTTCTGAAAATAGAAAAGAAAAATAATCCTCAAATTTCATACGCTATTATTTCTTTAATGCATGGTTGCACAGATTCTGATCCCAATGAAGCTCTGTAGGTCTAAGCAGTTTATACTCAATGAGTAAATTACTAAAGGTTTTTACTGAGATTCACTACAACAGGCTTTTATCCAAGTTTTAAATTACTAGGACATGTTACAATAATCAACATAACATTTTACTGTCTAAATTTTAGTGTCAGAAAACACTACAAAGGACCAAGAAAGATGTCCAGAGATCAAGTGAATTTCAGCTTTTCACAAGCTTAATTTTCTATTGTTTGTCTGGTGACAAAAGAAAAATACATTATCAAAGACTTAATTTTATAAACTACTGAAATTAACAGGTTAGTATAAATAAATGTATATCACAATGTGCAAACAGTTTATACGTGTCACACATATCCAGGAGACAAAAATTACTTATATGTCTTATAGGTAAGTACAAGAGAACTAGATTGGCTTCAGATGACTAGCATATTGTAAGGCACTAATCCAAAACACTTATCTACTCTCAGCAACACTGGCTAGAAGACAAAAGATTGTATTGCACAGATGGGTAGCATATGAGTTCATGCGAAATCAGGGGAGAATAAAACCTCTCTCAATAATTAAGGATCACTTCAATCTCCAGTTTCTTTTAATTTCCTTCCCAAACAAAGTTCTTGTCATGAACACAAATCTGAGCAGGGAAGGGTGAGATGGACTGAATGGGGACCTAACTCAGCACTTTGCTGCCAGTTGAAAAATTAACTTTAGTAGATCGTCAGAAGCAGGAGTTACCTCCAGTTCATGGTGTGATCTTCCACCCCTGCATTAAAGATCTAGTAGGTCCATAAGGACTAACTGACACCATTACAGAGAGACAGAGTGCTGAGTAAAAACCTGTGCAAACACTTCCCTAATCCTCAGGACTCTGGCATTGCTCCCGCTGTCACCACTCATGCCAAGAAACTCTTTTAGCTAGTAGTGGCCCTGGAAAGCACATATACTGAGTGACTTCATCATTGTTAATTCCTAAACCAGTATATGCAGCTGTATGTTTCTTTTTATCTTCATCTTTCTAGGAGAATTATAATGGGTTGGTGAGAGATTCAAGAAGGTTCCAACAACTTAATTTTAGGATTCCCATTCAGGAAGTACCTGTCACCCAATCACTCAATCCAGGTTACAGGGAAACCAGACAGTCAAAAAATTTCATGAAGAAAAAAAAACCCACCAAAACACCACATACAAAAATCCCCACACGCACCCCAAAACAAAACCAAAACCAAACAAAATGAAAATCAAAACCCCAAAGAAAAAACATAATAATTTACAACATGAAAAATTGTCCAGAAAGTTCCAAAGGCTTGTTAGAGTTATATGTCAAAATAGAATAAAACCTAAATAATCTTTTATTGATACCAAGATGAAATCTGTCAGGTATTTCTCTCCTTACCAGCATTCAGGAGACAAGTTGGAGATGTTTATTAGCCTGCATAATCATGGTCTTTATGCTTTTTTTCACATGATACATCTGCAATTGGATTTTGTAGGAGAAATTCTAGGAAGCATGCTAGATTTTGTATTTCCATTAGTACTTAAGGTCTGTTCAGGGGTTCATTACTGCTTAAATTCTCTCCTCCTTTTTCCTGCCTTTCAGCACTGAATGATTCTTGAGGAAGCAGATTCAATCTTCTTCTCCTGAACTTCACCTCTTTAGAGTGGAACTGCTAATGTTATTTAAGCAGTTCAGTTAAGTTGTTGTCTGCTTGACTAAACTACTAATAGCTTGTTAAATGACTGAGATAAGGCAATAGGCACATTTCACAGTGAAGCTTTTTCTAGAGACCTTCTGAGAGGATATTGACTTTGTTTTAATTCTATAGGACAAACTAACATCTAGGACCCTAACACCTGCAGTGGATTTGAGAGTGAGATGTTAACTCCATACAAGGGTAGTGCAGATTTCAACAAGAAGCAGCTTAGTGGGTTTCTCTCAGTGCTTCTCATGAAACTGCAAAACTCCTTGTGGTATCTCTAAGGTAGAATTTTCCACTTTATGGGGACAGAAATGTGTTTGGGTTAGTTCTCAGGCACAGGTTAATTCAGGGTTCAGTGTACCACCTTGCTTTGCTCGCAGCTCTGCCTTTAAAGAAGAGCCAAAGGGCTGATAAGAAGCACACTTTGCTAAAAAGTATCCTTGGAAAAGAGCTGAAAGAGTGATAAAGAGGACACCTGCCCCAGCAGGTGAGAGAGCTAGGGAGTGGCCAGGGAGGCCTGAAGGCAACAAAAATGGGCAGTAATGTTTCCACCCACCCAATTAAAGGACTATGCAAATGACCCACACACTTCTTCAAGGAATATGCATGCTAATTTGAATATGCATGAAGAATAGTTGATGATTACTAACCAATTAGTGGAAATTTAGGTGGGTTTTTCTAAACCTGTAATGAGATAAGTATGTTGTAGATTATGTGTGCTGGCTTCGTGGACTGGCCACCTAGCACCCATCTCTGCACAGATGTGGAATAAATCAAATACCTCCACTCTGTGTGTGTACTGGTGCAATGCACACTGGATAATTACCCCACTTTTGGGACAACACTTGACAAGGAAATAAAAGGGTCTGAAATACTGAGCCCACCTGAAAAGGATGTCAATCTGTGCTTTGAGCTTGTGTCTGGAAGAGACTTCTGCAATAATAACAAAGAGAGAGAGAGAGAGAGGAGACACTTGTTTTTCAGTGAGTCACAAGATCATAAAGAACTGCTGGGATGATCAACCATAAAAAACATCAACAAAAGTTTGGCATATACTGAGTGATGAATGCATGTCCAGTTGTGATTTACAAGTATTAATTTCACAGTGACAGACAGTAAGGAAACCTATTTTGGACCTTTGTTTACAATCATGATGATTCCTGTTCCAAATGCTGAAGTTTATAGAATACTATAAGGAACATGAGACCCATCTTGTGAGCAAAAAACAAGAGAATGGGCTTGAAAAAACTGACAAAATGAAAACAGACAGGTACCCCAAGACTCATAAATACACTGGAAAATGGGGACTGAAGAGAAGGAGAAAGGTGAGCAACTTGAGGAAAGAGGAAATGTATGTTTTATAAAGGACTGTTTTGGCAGAAATTAAGCACAAGACTGCCTTTGAATTAATTTCCTGTAGAAATTAGAAGAAAATGTGTCATTAACAGAGAAATATTTAGGAGGTATATCCCAATCGCAATGCTGAGAATCAAAAAAGTGGAGCTTGATACTTTTATTGCTATATAACATAACTTCATGAAAGCATCAGAGTGGATCCAGTGGCTAAGGGTATCCCTCCAGCTGAAAATTCTTAAGCAATAGAAAGATTCATTACCTGTAAATATAGCTTGTCTTTAAAAAAATCAGAGTATCACAGACTTATACGTGGGGAGAGGCAGTTAGTTTATAGATGTTGCCCATGAATTGCAAAATCTTTACAGAATATGGTAGCAAACCAAGCATTTGATTTTATTTTACACCCTCAAAGATGCCACTTATATGCCACAACCACCTAAATCTACCATTTAGGCACCTCTGATGTTCTCAAATCACCATAAAGGTGAGACCTGTGCTATGATTAATAGCAGAACTTACAAAGTCACCTAAAAGCTTCTAGCAATTTATATCCATTGAGCTTCCTGGAGCTCAGATTCCAGGCAGTAAGATATAGACCCTGAAGCAGGATATCCAAGCACTGTTTCATCTGATTGTGTAGATGTGCTCTGAAGATGTCTGAAGTCCAACACTTGCTAGACTGTATGAAGGGGGAAGAGAATAGGATACTGTTCACAGCATAAACATATGACCCTCCATGAATAAAGATTGTATAGGAAATCTGATAGCTGATTTCAAAAGCCAAAACTTTGATTTAGGCACCAGGTACTCTCCCTTATAAAATGGGAACATTAATTAAAATTCTAATGGCTAATCTGGAGTTTAGTTTGTCTGTCCCTTCAGTAGCACCTACAGCAGATAATACTTGAGAGAAGTGAGTACTTTAGTATGTGTTTCATCACATGGTTTTACTTAAATTTTACCTGACAGGACACACTGAATTACAAACTCTCATGAGAACATAGCTTTGGTACCTCTGAAAAGCTTCTTACATCCAAATCCCATCTGGTTTTATATAAATTAGTATCAAAGATCTCCAGAAAAGAAGAGCTACCCTGCCCCATTTGATTGATAAAAAATTGTCTGAATGTTCATATCCAAAGATTTAAAGTCAATGGTTCAATACCCAACTGGAGATTAATAATGTATAGTATCCCTCAGGGGGTTATACTGGGACCATTACTTTTCAGTATCTTCACTAACGATATAAAGAGTGGGACTGAGTGCACTCTCAACAAGGTTGGAGATGACATCAAGCTGAGTGGTGCAGCTGATTGGCTTGAGGGAACAGGTTTCATACAGAGGGACCTTGACAGGTTTGAGGAGAGGGTCCATGCAAACCTGATGAGATTCTACAAGGCCAAGTTAATGGGATGAAATTGAAAGAGTGAAAGTGAGAGAACTCATAGGTTGAGATGAAGACATTTTAATAGGTAAAGCAAAAGCCACATGCACAAGCAAAGCAGCACAAGTAATTTATTCATCTCTTCCCATCAGCAAGCAGGTGTTCAGCGACCTCCACAAAAGCAGGGCTCCATCATGCAGAAGTTAAAGACAACACCATGACACTCAACATCCCCCTTCCTTCCTTCCTTCCTCTTCCCCCAGCATTATATGCTGAGCATGACACCATATGCCATGGTATCTCCCTTCATCAGCTAGGGTCAGCTGTCACAGCTGTGTCCCCCTCCCAACTCCTTGTGCATCCCCAGCCATCCTGCTCGCAGGCAGTGTGAGAAGCAGAAAACTCCGTGACACTGCGAAAGCACTGCTCAGCAACAACAAAAACATCTCCTGTGACAAAAAAATCTCCATATTAATAAAGCTGTTTTCAGCACAAATCCAAAACACAACCCCACACTAGCTACTATGAAAAAAGTTAATTCTATCACAGCTGAAAAGAAGAAAAACATACACTGCTGGATTCTACCAGTGCTGAGTGCACTCCAGACTTCTCTGCAGAGGACAGGTAGGTTATGTGAAAAGTGATAGTAAAATTTTTCCCTCTCCAAGACAGAGTGTATGGGGTAATATTTTTATTCCAGTGTTTTTCTGGAAGCCATTCTACATGGTGTCTAAATGTAAAAATCAAAACCTTTGATACATAGACATCCACCACTCAAGCAGCAGTTGGTTGGGGACCAAGATGGCTTCTTCAGTATTCTCACCTTGGATATCATGTGAGGTCAAGTCTGATAACTCTGGAGATCTTGTCTTTGAGTATGTAAGAGCACTTTTCAATGTTCAGGCTACCTTCTGAAAGCAAATCCCACTCTCTTCCTAGTTGCCACTATTCATTTCCAGCCCTCCCTTTCATTGGACTCTGTAATTGTGAGTAAGCTGGTTCCAAAAATTTCTTGATGGCTTGCATCTCCATCACATCATCAACCTAATTTACCTCAAGGCTACATGAACATGAGATTCACAAGAAAAACTAAAGAAACAGAACCTGTGGTAATAAGGCCAACTCTTTTTGAAAGCATTCTGCAGTAACACAGCTTACAGCACCCTGTTAAGTAACAGGCTAATTGTCATAGTGCCCTGACTGGAGAATTTAATACCTAATGCAAGGCTGAGGGTCCCATTAACATCTAAAAAGCTTTAACACTCCTTGCCTTTGGAGCTTAGACATAATTGTATCTGGAATATTGTGTGCAGTTCTGGGATCCCCAATTTAAGAAGAAAAGGGAGCTATTGGAGAAGGTAGAACAGAAGACTGACTGGGGATCTTATCAATACTTCTAAATACTTGAGGGGTGGGTGTCAGGAGGATGGGGGGTCAGTCTTTTTTTCAGTGGTATCTAGTGATGGACAAAAGACAATGAGCACAAACTTGAATACAGGAAGTTATACCTAAACATGAGGAGGAGCTTCTTTACCGTGAGGGTGACAGAGCACTGGAACAGGCTGCCCAGAGAGGCTGTGGAGTCACCTTCTCTGGAGACATTCAAAACCCACCTGGGTGCTGTCCTGTGCAGCCTGCTATAGGTGAATCTTCTCTGGCCAGGAGGCTGGACTAGATGATTTCCAGAGGTCCCTTCCCACCACTATCATTCTGTGATAAGAAGTAAATAGAAAATTAAAAATTTCTAGAAAATTTTTCTGCTAAGGACTGCCTGAGAATGGAAATTTAAAACTATAGAAAGTTGCGTAGGTCTACTTATAGCTTTACTGTAGGTAACAACATAAAGAAAAACAGAATATATTGGGGGTATATTTATTTAAATGTCATCTACTAGAATGCTTGTCCAGATCGCAATTCTTTTTGTGTCTGAGCACTGGAAAAAAAAAATAACCAAAAACCTGAAGGATTTTTTTTGTGCTAGCATAATGTCTGGGCATTTTTTAAAATAATTTTCCAGCCATAGCTGTAGAAAGCCTCAGCCACTTTCAGAAGGATGAACTCTGCGGATGGAAAAGATATGTTTGTCCACCTAATAGATTTATGCTGGCTACAGGTAGCAACAAATGTAGATAGTTCAGGCACCTGTAAATCTTCTAATTATCAGTATCACCAAGGATTTTCAGAGTTTGCATGAAGAGCTTGGAAAAGTGAACTTCCAATGGCCATTTAGGGAAGCTTCTGTCTTTACACATGATGGGCTCATTTGTCATTTCAGGGAGTGCTCATCTAGTAAAAAATTCTTTTCTAACAGAGCTATTCCTCCACTGAAGCAGGTAGCCATGTAGCTTTTTAGATTTTTCATGCTGAATTGTAGATTATCTCTTGTGTGAGGGGGAGGTTGGTTGGTTTGTTCATTTTTTGAGGTATTTTTAAAAGAATAATTCCATAGAGAGAATCAAATCACATAGGATTTTAGCAGCTACAGCTAAATAGGCAGTTTAGAAAACAGGTGAGATTTTCTTTTTTGTATGAACATAATCCTTATTTATGTGATGGGTAGAAGTAAACTTGCAGATGAGGCACTAGATTCAAAATATGTGAGACTCACCACCTACACATTGCATAGACTCCTTGTCAAACACTGCCAGGGGTTATTACTGAACTGTCACAAAGTACAATCAATTCTTAAAATGCAGGACCACCGCAATTTTTCTGGTCCTAATCACTGTGATAAAATAGGGAAAAGAGTCTAAATGAGGAAAAGAATCAATACTTTAATTTCAGCTGAGGATGTCTACAGCTGAGATTGTCACATTAAAATTTAGAAAAATACATTATTGGCATTTATGTTTTAACGTTATAATCAAAGTAGAGATATACGCATTATACATGATTTTTGTGGGACAGGTATGATTCAGGATACGAATCTTGCCCTAAGCTTCTCGTTTCCCTGTGGTTACTATAAAGATATCCAGCCCAGTATACTCAGATGTAGATGCTGACATTGGTCGGATACCATTCTCTGATACCATGCTTCTTCACTTTGGGCTGGGTAAGCAGTCACTCACATCACAAAGGCTAATACAGAGCCTTTCAGCTCTACATCTGGCAAGAGAAAAGGTGTAAATGTTGCTTCTACCTCATGGTGCAGGATCACTAGCACAACACTACTCAGAGCCCTTCCTTCCAAAGCTTCGAGCTACATTTCAGGAAAATGCTTTTATCAATTGTATTATTCAGAGAAAGTGGTAGTGCCTGACATTGTAGAATCATAGAATGTATAAGGGTGGAAGGGACGTTTAAAGGACATCTAGTACAACCCCCCCTGCAGTAAGGGACATCTTCACTAGACCATGTTGCTCAGAGCCCCATCAAGCCTGACCTTGAATATCTCCAGGGATGGGGCCTCTGCTACATCTCTGGGCAACTTGTTCCAGTGATCTACCACCCTCATACTGAAGAACTTTTTCCTAATTTCCAACCTAATTCTCCCCTTTTCTAGTTTAAAACCATTACCCCTCATCCTATTGCTACATGCCCTCATGAACAGTTCTTCCCCAGCTTTCTTACAGGCACCTTTCAGGTACTGGAATCATTGTCCACACTCTTGGGGAAGGTAATGGCTCAGCCATGTGGCATGCAGATATTACTCTTCCATTAAATTAATATATAAAAAAGAAGTAAACAGATTAGAGAGATGGTACCTTGTCATTCTGAGAAAGCAACAACTTGTTTTTTAAGGAGTTCATGTGATATCTATTTTTAAGAAAAATTATGAGGGAGTAGAAACTTATTGACTTCTCTTGTCTCTATTTTATTTGAGAAAAAATTTATTGCTTTAGAAGAGTATAGTTTCCAGATGTGCAGACTTTCTGCATGGCATGGAGGTACAGAAATGTTTGTTATGGAGGCACAGGTCTGATTCAGAGCCTGTACCATAATATCTTTTCTTGAGTCTGAATTAGTTTTTCTACCACTCTCTGTATTCCAGGAAGTCTTTTGCAATTATGTATCCATCATCATGACAATATTGAAATAAAATGTTATGTTACACAACCCTCCAATGGAGACAAAGGAATCAGAAAACAATTAAATGAAGCAAGGAAACACAATTCAGCCATACTAACCGCCTTCTACTTTACCAGTTTATCATTGCTCCAGAAAATAGTGTCATATGGCTATTTCAGGCACTTAAAAGCAGGAAAGTGAATAATACTAGATTTTCTTAAAAGTAGCAAAAACCTCTTAACAGTCCAGTTTTTCTAAGGTGTTAACAAAAAAACATTGGTGCTTAATCTCATGTGATACAAAATCACTCCCAATGCAATTATACATGATTATAGTTCTAGGGCACCTGTCAGTAAAACATTCCTCTTGAGGAGAGGTGAAGTAATGGAGGTTAATTCAGCAGCAGAACCATCCTTCCTTATTCATGCTTTCCCTAGAGATTGCTATTTTCATCTTTTTATGAGTCTACGAGTGATGTAAGGGCTGGGTATCCTGGCCTTCCTGCTCAGCACAGCTTTGAACATTTGCCACTGACTTTTTTAATCTGCTGTTATACTTCCTCATGACCTTGCAAACTGTAGGGTTTGGCCATAGCTACCAGCAAAACTCCCACCCAGTCACTTCTTCACACCCAGTGTCAGTAGGACAGGGGAGAAAAAACAGGAAAATTAAGACTCAGAGGTCTTGCGGGCTGAGATAAAGAGAAGGAAAAACAGCCTTGACTGGGGGGAAATTAGTTGAATTTAATACTAATTAAAATTCATTTGGGTAGAAAAATTAAAATTACAAATGTTAAAACATCTCCTTTCCCAAGTTCACTCCTTCACTCCAGACCACCCTCACATTCTGTAGAGTGTAGAGTGGGGAATGGTGACTTACAGTCAGAATATCAATGTGTCTCCCTGCCACTCCTTCCTCACAGTTTTCCTCTGTTCCAGTGTGGCTTCTCCCTTCCTTCACTTCCTCCTTCTCCTCCTGAAACTGTATATTGAAATTCAGTGCTTTTACTTTCCCTTATAGTTAAAATTTCCTGCAGTATCTCTACAAAGAACCAAGGTTCCAGAATATTTATTAAAATATTAATTAGAAATATTTTTCCCACAAAATCATCATTGAGATGAAGAAGGTTTATAGGATAGTCTGTACCACTGATAGCTTTATTATCAGTTCCAGCTGTGTCAGAAGTGAAGGTATCAACTGGTTTGAGATTTCTTTTGGATAAGAGAACAGGAACCTACGGTACAAAATGCTCCCCTGTAAGCCATATGTTTTTTTCATTTAAAAAAAAAAATGTAGAAAGCTTAGATTGCCTAAAGATGTTAGGTCATCCTGAAGAGAAGCTCTTCCTGTTAGGTCTTTCTTTGAAGAGAAAACTTAAAATTCTGTCACATGGGAAGCTGTATTGCAGCATCCATAGAAACATGACCCATGTGAGACAACATTTACAGACCACCTTTTAGTGAACATAGGGGTGGGTTGGAGCTTGTAACTCTTTCCATCGCCAGTTGAGTCAATGCCAAATGTAAGTTATGAGTTTAGAATCAAATTCTGAAACTGTTAATTCCAGAAGGATAAGGATCTATAAGAAGTTCTGATTCATATGTACCAGCACAATACATATCTCTCAGATAACTTTTTGGTATCCAATTAAAAAAAAAAAGTCTTATTCAGAAATAGGTTCTATTAACTTAGTAAAGTTTTATGCAGGTTTAAATATTAATAATGATAAAATTGGAATTGACTAGTGATTTTTTGGTGTCTCTATTTTTTGTATTCGCCTTGAGAAAAAAAACTTTAGCAGGTATGAAAACGTCGATTACCTATTTCTGACAACTTTGTATTAAAAAAATGTACCCACTCAAAAGCCCAAGGTTCCCTCACAGGTTTTTTTGCAAGCATAAAGCTCTTCCATATAGTTCTTATTAAAATGATACACTAAATTTTGGGTGCAACTTATTTCCTCAATAATACTTTATTCATCCTGTTATGTCTGGTTACTTCTGCTGGTTCCAGCTACCAAAGATCTGTTGCTTCACATTCTCCAAGTTATAAAGATACTCCACTGGAACTGCTCAAGTGGACTTGATATATCAAGGTACATTTTCTCCTGGAGAAAATAAGTTTAACATCTTTGATTTATACCAGAATAAGCCCTAAAAATTGAGTTATATGACATCTACTACTCTTACTCCACTTACAGAGTCTGTTACTTTATTTGCAGAAGCAAAGGAGATAGGTTTGACACAAGCTGTCCTTGACAAATCTCTATTTTCTGCTGCTCATCTCCTTGTTATCTTCCAGATACTTACAAATAATCATATTATATGCCTTTTTTTTTTCCCTCCTGAGGATTGAATTTAACCTGTCTGCTCTATAATTTCATTCTTAGTCATTTTGAGAAGAGTGGCACAGTTTTACTCTTTTCCACATCTTCTATTATCACACCCATCTACAAAATTCCAAAAGATAAGCACTAATGGTCCTCAGGCTACATGATTTTTTTTTTCAAATACACAAGGATTAAACTCATAATGCCAAGATGGATTAAAATATCAGTATAATATAATTTAATATACTTTTCCCCCTATTCTAAGTCAGAAATCCATGCTTTTTCACTCAGAATTGGTTGTGCTCACTACCTCCTACTGTTGGCATTTCTAAAGGAAACAGCACAAAACCCAAACACTGAATATTAAACTGTTCTTGACAGCATTTATTGATAGTTTCCACTCAGATGAGAAGTAGATAAAAAAATTCTCCCTTCGTACCACAGGCATAAATATTTCTTACTTTTAATTCTCCCTTGCAAGAGACCGTGAAGCCTGTGCTTTGACCATTGTAATTTAATCACTGAAAGCTCACACGATTCTTTGCTGCATTTGAAGCTAACTCATGGGTAACGAAGTCAGCCACCTATTATACTTCTTGTCCTTACTCCCTTTTGGGATAGTTTGCATTGCTGTAATGTCAGTTTCTCAGGGAAACTGCCGGCTCTCTTAATTCCTTTCCCATTAAAACTGTATCCTTGGAGACTGCATTTTTCACTTCCCTGAGTTTATACGAGGAACACAAACATTGAAGAATCTGCTTCACAGCCTAGCAAAAGGCTCCTATTAATAGATAATATAGGAGGAGTATATTGCACATAGCGGTAGGTTGGGGATTCTTGAGGAAAAACTAAGTAAAGAGAGAAAAAGAAGAAAACTCTGCAGGCCTCCAGTGCTATTTATACATACTCCGATCCTATATATCACGTGTAGTCCATGTATTAACGGCAGAGGTGCCAGAATTGGAGGTTTTGGGTTTCCCTAACAGTGACGAAACATTTCTGGACACATAGCAGTACAGTTCTGGTGCTTATATATATATCACCAGATCTGTAACCTACTGCCAACATGTAGCCCTTTACCATAAAAATATAAGATTAATAAGGAAATAGAAGTATTTCCAAAGCTCCGTAGTTCTGTGAGTGCTGAGTTCCAGTATCAATCTCCACATTCCCCACTGCATTTACCTTTCTATATTCTACCACCAGATCCATGAATTTATTGAAAAATTCTTTTTGGCTGTCAAACCTTCATTTCGTTCACTGATTTTACCTTACAAAATGCTGACATGCTCAGCTGCCAACAGGTGTTAACAGATGTTAAATCAGGATTCTGTAGAACCAGACAGTGGACTGGATCAGAAATTCATAAACTTCAAAAATAAGAGGTTTCTTTAATGACTTTAAGGTTACATATATAGAGTATCTTAAGGCAGGGGAAGAACAGGTTCATGGTCTTTTTTGGGTAGGTAGAAGCTGCTTTTGCGCTCTCTTCTATTCAATATGTAGAGCAATTGATTGCACCAGGACCCAGCAAAGCCAGGTAGACACAAGTTTCTTTTGTCATTGCAGGGCTTGCTCATGATTACACACTTCTGACTGCAGTCCAACCATTGCAGTATCACACCAGCAAAGGGAATTTGCTCTTTCCTGCTGTGTGCCAGACTTCTCATACCAGAGATATCACACATCCATGGATTGTACACGCTCTCTTTACAATAGTATCATGCTGACCAGACACACTGACTTGCAGGAGCAGTTGAGAACAGACAGACTCCCCTACTGGGTAAGCTTAAAATGGTGTATAAAGAAGGCTTAAAGCTTTACAGGTTGGTCTGGACAGAAAGTTGTGAATTATTTATGTGATTAAAACTGTGCCCTTGCAAAAAGAATACAAATTGCACAAAATCTTTAAAAGCAACATTCATTCATTTTATTCAGCTCAGCAGTTTGACGATTTGAGAAGGAAAAGCAAAAAGAAAATTTTGCCCAGAACAGAGAAACTACAAAACATATCTGAAAGGAAAAACACAGTTCAGCCTTGCTTAAAAAGCAGCTGCTCTGTAAGAGTTGCCACAGGAGCAGGAGCAGTGTAATTTGAGCAGTTAAGCTCAAATGAGCCTGTTTTCCAGAGCCTAACACTGTGCTCCTTTTCTACCAATGTCATTGGCATTATCTCTCTTCTTATGGAATGAGCATCATCTGCTTGCATCTCCCACTTCTACATTAGGTGTCACAGTTTAGCCCTAGCTAACAGCTGAGCACCACATGGCCTCTCAGTCCCACATAACCCTGGCAGGATGGGGAGGAGAATGGGAAGACAAAGGCAGACCTCATGGATTGGGATAAGGAGAGGTTACTGGGACAGCAAAGGGAGAAGGAAAGAGCAACAATAGGACTTCTAAGGGAATGTACACAGCATTGATAACGCAAGACTATTTACCGACCTGAGGACCCACCAGACTCTCAGCGCACCCTTGGATCATCCCAGAGCTGCCCCTCATGGACTAGCTCCCTTTTATAGTGAGCATGATATGGAATATGTCCTTGGCCAGATTAGCTCACCTCTCCTGTCTCCTTGTGAAAATTAACTCTAACCTAGACAAAACCCGGACAATACGTATGTGACCAACCCGCCTCACTATCAAATTACGTCAGGACAGTTACTTGAAAAATATTACAGGTGGTCACAGGTCCAACACAACACACTGGGGGACATGTTTTAATTCTCCACACATTTCCTAGCTCAGGCTTGTTTAACACTGGGCATCTGATGCTTGTAGGAACAAAATGCTCATTTATACTGAGCATAACTGTAGACTTAGCACTGTGCTTTTATTACTACAACTTGATTTTCAAGGTAGCTTACTAACCTAATTGAAATTTATAGACCAAATGTTTCAACTTAACAGAAATAACATCATTTTGGTTTTCTTTGATAAAATATAAAGTTAATTCAGACTTCTGGGTAACAAGGTAACTTCCAATATCAGCATATTCCTAGTTAATTTACTCACATGTAGTATGCCTTTTAGGCCTAAATTGTCTCCCGCTTGCTTTTCTGAAAAGGTAAAAATCTCAGCATGATAAGTGCATTGTGTTCATGCTGCAACATCAAAAATAATTTCTTTGCTTAAAATTCTATTTTAACACTTTTGGACTGGAGACTCAGAAATGACAAATGTAATTAAAGCCTTGCTTTAAAATACTTCTCAGAAATTATTGGTAGTGAGAAGTACTGCTGCCTTGGTGTTCTGACAGCTGTGCTCAGTGAAATCAGGTTAGTTTTCTCTTAACAATTGCAAAAATAAAGATTTCTTCTTTTGTTGGAGGTGTAACAAGCTATTGAAAATAACACTGAGCACCAAACTAAACCATTTTAAAAGAGCACAAAATACAATCATTGTGTTACAAAAAAGGCATTAGTATTTTATTTACAGTATTCCACTTTCTGCAGTGCATATCCATTCCTGGTTGTGTTTTGGTTTTTTTTTCCTGGTTTAGCATTTCATTCCTACTACATTTTTAAGGTTTAACATGCTGTAATTTTGTAATGTGCATCTTTGATAAAGTGACTAACTGATCCAAGGGACAAAAGAGATACAATATGCTGAACCTACCTAGGTTGCAGCAAAATGCCACATGGAAAATTCTTAATGAACATGGTTGGAGGTTGGTCCATGTTCAAGGACCACTTCTTCCAAGCTCAAGAACAGACCATCCCAATGGGAAAGAAGTCAAGAAAGGGAGGCAGAAGACCTGCGTGGATAAACAGAGGACTGCTAGGCAAACTCAAGTGGAAGAAGAGGTCATAGAAGGAGGAATATAAGACTGTTGTTAGAGCATGTAGGGTGGAAACTAGGAAAGCCTCTTTGGAATTAAACCTTGCAAGAAAGATCAAAGAAAACAGAAAGGGCTTTGTCAAATACATTGGAGACAAAACTAATGCTAGAGGCAATGTAGGCCCTCTGTTGAATGAGGCAGATGCCCTGGTGGCTGAGGATGGTAAGAAGGTGGAATTACTGAATGCCTTCTTTGCCTCTGTCTATACTGCTGGAGCCCCAGATGGCTGAAGCCCCAGAGAAAGTCAGGATAAACTATGTGTCTGCTTTGGTTGATGGGGACTGGGTCAGGGATCATTTAAGCCATCTGGACATCCATAAATCCATGGGTCCTGACGGGATGCACCTGAGGGTTCTGAGGGAGCTGGCAGAAGTCATTTCTGGGCCACTATCCATCATCTTTGCTATATCCTGGGAAATGGGAGAGGTGCCTGAGGACTGGAGGAAAGCAAATGTTACTCCATTCTTCAAAAAGGGCAAGAAGGAGGACCTGGGTAACTGAGCTAGTCAAGAGGGTTGTTAGGAGCAGTCAACATAGTTTTACCAAGGGGAAGTCATGTTTGACCAATCTGATAGGCTTTTATAAGGATATAATCAGGTGCATAGATGATGGTAGGGCAGTGGATGATCTACCTTGACCTCAGGAAAGCATTTGACACCATCTCCCACAGAATCCTCATGGCTAAACTGAGGAAGTGTGGTCTGGAAGGCTGAATAGTGAGGTGGATTGAGAACAGGTTGAAGGAAAGAAGCCAGCAAGTTTTCATTAATGAGACAGAGTCTGGCTGGAGGTCTGTATCTAGTGGAGTCCCTCAGGGGTTGGTACTGGGACCGGTGTTATTCAATATATACATTGATGACCTGCATGAGAGAATAGTGTACAGTCAGCAAGTTTGCTTATAACACAGAACTGGGAGGGGTGGCTGACACATCAGAGGGTTGTACTGCCATTCAGCAAGACTTGGACAGGCTGGAGAGTTGGGTGGGGGGAAGTTTAATGAGATTTAACAAGGGCGGGCATAGGGTCTTGCATCTGGAGAAGAACAACCCCAGGTACCAGTATAGGTTGGGGAGTGGCCTGTTGGAGAGCAATGTAGGTGAGAGGCACCTGGGGGTCCTGGTGGACAGCAGGATGACCAAAATCCAGCAATGTGCCCTCATGGTTAAGAAGGCCAATGGCATCCTGGGGTGTATTAAAAGGGCTGTGGTTAGTAGTTCAAGAGAGGTCCTTCTTCCCCCTACTCTGCCCTGGTGAGACCACACCTGCAATATTGTGTCCAGTTCTGAGCCCCTCAGTTCAAGAAGGATATAGAACTCCTTGAAAGAGTCCAGCATAGGGTCACAAAGATGATTGAGTGGAATACCTTCCTTAAGAGGAAAGGCTGTGGGACCTGGGTCTCCTTAGCTTGGAGGAGACTGAGGGGTGACCTTATTAATGTTTATATATATGTAAAGGGTGAGAGTCAGGAGGGCAGAACCAGGTTCTTCTGTGAAGGCCAGCGATAGGACAAGGGGCAGCAGGTGCAAGCTGAAGCAGAGGAAGTTCCATGGGAATGTAAGGAGAAACTACTTCACCCTGAGGGTGATGGAGCACTGGAACAGACTTCCCAGAGAGGTTTTGGAGTCTCCTTCTCTGGAGGCATTCAAAGCCCACCTGGCTGTGTTCCTGTGTGATTTAGTCTAGGTGGCAGAGGGATTGGACTAGATGATCTCCAGAGGTCCCTTCCAACTCCTAATGTTCTGTGATTCTGTGATTCTGTGAAATAGAAGAATTCGCAAAACTGAGTAAAGAAAATTTTGCCACAATGGTGTTTCAAAGTGTGGATTACTGAACAAATAGTACCAGCAGAGAAATAGTCACATGACTTAACAAGTACTTTCATTAAGGAATTTTGGCATAAAAATTAAGACTATGCAAATTAAATTTGTCACTGAAGCAAAGCTGAGAAGCATTATCAATAGTGAAGACATTCAAGATAAACACAGAGGAAGCGGTGGACGACCCTGAGGACTTAGACTACAATTCAAATGACATTCTGCAGTAGAAATAAAACAAAAGGCTAAACCCAAGGATTCCTGCTATAAAATCAGTTTGAAATACAAAAGGAGAGAATGACCATGGTCTTTGCCAATTACAGCATGACTACAACATGATGTGCTTGCAAATAGGCATAGCAGATAGAATATTCCAGTAGATCTAGGTAAATATTAGGGCCATTATACAAGGTCTTTGCAAGCAGGTGATACTGCATTGTACATGGCTGAAGAGTATTGAGGTCAAACTCCAGAAAGGCTCCTAGTGTAGTGAGGTAAATGGGCATCCCATTAGTTTTGGGGAAAAATGGAGCCATAACTGGTCTCAAGAAAATAATAGATTAACAACAACAACAATCTCCAAAAGAGAGGACAAATTTTTTGTTATATAGCAAACAAATTTTAGTCTCAAGAAGAATATTCTGAAACAAACCTCCTAAGAATTAGAGGAAGGAACATAAAACGTATCTATTCTAAAAGTGACAGGGTAAATTTACACATGGAATAATTTCCCATGCATCCCTGACATAGCAAAAAACCGCGTCCAGTGAATATGGTCACAGAGTCAGGAGCTAATGATAGATGAAGGATTGTCCTCTGTTTCTCCGAATACATTCTTGCTCTGTCTTCTTCCTAGGAAACTGTTCACCAAGGGGTAGCTTGAAAGTTCTGGAAATGAACAGAAGTCACTTCTAAGAAAAAAAGCATAGTTCCTGTTCCAAAAATGGGATCCTCCAGCACTAAACATTTTTATCAACACAGCCTCATGTTGTAATTTCAAACCAGAAGATTCTTACTGATCATGTCCAAGTATAATTTTATTTCCTCCTGTGCATGCATATGGACAACTTCTGTAAAAAGGAGGATGTTTCACTTAAAATCATAGTATGATAGAATAATTCAGGTTAGAAGGGATATCAGGAGGTTCCTGGTTGAGCCATCTGCTCAGAGCAGAGGTAATTATGATGGTAGTTGCTCTGGACCTTGCCAGATCCTGACTATGTCCAAAGATGGAGGTCTTTAGCCCACCAACTCTGTTGATCCTTGTTTCAGTCTTTGATCATCAAGATAATTTTTTTCCTAATATCCAGTAAGAATTTTATTTTACTTTAACAATTTTTTGTGTATTTTTCTTTGTCCTTTTGTGCACTTCTATGATGATTTGGAATCCTTTTTTCCTATTCTATTAGCAGACAAGCCATAGAACCGAAAATAATATTTCTGTACTGGAAATCTTGACTATTTCCCTCATTTAAACCTAATTTGTCTTTGAATTAACTCTTTGTTTAAAATAATTGAGTAGGCCCACAAATCTATTGAAATTGAGGCCCAAAATTGAGAATTCATCATTCAATGTTATTATACACAAGGCAATTCAAAAGGAGCTTCTTGAGAGTAGTATGGTCATGATTCCTTTCAGCTGTTTCAGTTTTGTGTTTAAAACAATGAGTACAGTATAAATATCCTTACTTGTTTTATTAGATCTAGCAGAAGGTTTTGTCCATTGTTCTGGTTATGGCTGGGATGGAGTTAATTTTCTTCATCATAACTGGTAAAGTGCTGTGGTTTGGATTTGAATGAGAATGGTGTTGATAACACACAGATATTTGTTTGTTCCTAGGTAATGTTAGCACCAAGTCAAGGACTTTTCAGCTTCTCATACATATTGCCTAGCCAGTGACAAGGTGCACCAGAAGCTAGGAAGAGACACAGAAAGGACAGCTGAACCAACTGCCCAAAGGGTTATTCTATATCATATGAGGTCATTCT
>VZTU01024758.1:0-25355 GCA_013400835.1 Zapornia atra | reverse complement strand
GCTGGAAGTATGATTGTTGCTCCAGAATGGGCTGAGCATTGGTCGGCTGGTGGTGAACAATTGCATTGTGCATCACTCATTTTGTATATCCTTTTATCTTTTTTTTTTTTCTTTGCTGACCTTAAACTGTCTTTATCTTAACCAATGAGTTTGTTTTATTTTTTCAATTCTCTTCCCCACTCACCCACTCCAGGGTGGGGAGGATTGCCTGAGAGGTTATGTGGTGCTTCACTGCTGCCAGAGGTTAAACCACAACATTCATAAACCTGAGAAAATTTATTCTTTTAAAATTAATTTTAAGNCTAGGGATCTTTGAATCTTTGACCTGATAAATTGGTTTTGAAAGCAAGGAAGGGAAAGAGGATAATCTGGCTAAAAGGAAACCAAGAACCAGATGATTAAAAGAAACATTGAGTTCTTTTCTGGGTTTCTAAATTGGTGCTCAAGGGTCTGATTTGCAGAGATTCTAATCCTTCACAGCTGCATTGAGAGATGCTAGGAGCTGTTCTTGATCACACTAGATACAATATAGACCTAAGTACCCTCTTGGGAAAGAAAGGAAAAGGAAAAGATAAAGGAAAGTTAAAGTCATCAGGGCGCCTAATCATTCAGCCCTGATTAATGAAAACTTGGTCCTTTCTTATGCAGCAGATCTTCATCTAAGACACTGGGAAATAACCTCCCTCCATTAAGGTACCATGGGAATATATTATTTTATATTTTGGAAGCCTGTGGACACCATGATGATGACTATACTATCCAAGGTGATGAGAGAATTAATATTACTGTACTCACAGAAGGATTTGAGGAACTGGATGAGGCATGAGTGCTATGGGTGAGGGAGAAAACCCACATTTATAAAACCCATAGTGCAATCTTAATTCTGGCAGTTTCTAGCTTTTAAGTTCCAGGATTCACAGCCTTGAAAACTTTCTCTTCTGTTGTTGGGTTTTGTCTGTAATAAATATAGAAAGAGACAGAGGTTAAAATGCACATAATTTATCTAAAAGCAGGCTTTGTGTTCCCTTCCTTTTGTCTCTGGAGTGATGTCCCTAATGCTTATGTAAAGCTAATAAAAAGAGAGAAAACTTGGATCCCTTATCATTTACCGCAGAAAACACAATTATGTATTTATACAGCACAAAATATGAATTATTTACCTGATGGACCACATTGGCCTCTGAAGAACAATGCTATCTGTCTTACTAATACATTTTGAACTTAAACATGGGTTCAAAAAACCAACAAAATTTGTACAAAATCTTAATACATCCCAACAAAAAAAAAAAGAAAGCTTTGATTTTCCTTTAAAACTCCTAAATCCTTAGGCTTTCCTAGATCAACTTTCCAAATACTCATTGACACCAATGTTTGAAATTTACTTCAAATCTTTCTTTTCATGATGTTTTCCCCACAAATATTGTCAACACATGTATTTCTGTTCTAAAAGTGTGCATTTTTTTTAGCATTTCCCCAATGCATAATAAATGCACTGTTATCAACTTCCACCAGTTCCAATGTTGTC
Organism: Zapornia atra; assembly: GCA_013400835.1. Classification (NCBI taxonomy): domain Eukaryota; kingdom Metazoa; phylum Chordata; class Aves; order Gruiformes; family Rallidae; genus Zapornia; species Zapornia atra. Next base: position 23,830 of record VZTU01024758.1, on the reverse strand, counting down.
CCAGGCAGAATATGTGTGATTGAAATGAACAAAATTTTAATTTGAAGTCAGGTGTTAATTGTTCAGTATATTTGTGGGGGTTTTGCTATACAATTGAAAGTGATTCGATATGCCTTGGCTCCAGTGTATACCATTTATGTAGCTGGCAAAAAGTAAAAAAAATCAGCTGCTTAACTAATTTAGGCTTGCCAGTAAGACATCGTATGTTTTGAAAATTTAGTCTCTCAAACCAGTACTGTTTAATTGATGAGTGAATAACTTAGAAATAATTGCATGATGCTTTAAAAAAACCCAAAACCAAAACCAAACAAAACTTCCCATACTTATAGAATCATAGAATGTTTTGGTGACTTGAAGGGAAACTTCAGGTTTGTGTAAGCATTTTTAATGGCACAATAAAAGAAAGCCACAGAATAAGAAGGTATTGTCAATTAGGGCCTGCTAGAAAAAGTTCTGGAGTGTTGTTTTTTATTTTATCCATATTGTTTTTTACAATATTACTGCTGGCAGCTTAACTCGAGACTGATTTTCCAATAAATCAAAATAGTTACCAAGGGAGTAAGAGGTAAATAAAGATAACTGGGACAATCATCACTTAGGAGAAGCAACAGAAAAAAACATGAAGAAAGTCATAGCTAAAGTCAGGGCTCAGAGGCTGAAGTATTTTATTCCTTTTAATAGGTTTCATATTTGTAATAAATCTGATAACATACTGAAATGTTGACAGAGACAATAGGATGGCAGAGTACTGGGGAATTAGTAAATTAATAGAATGATTGAGTTGGAGAAGATAGGACAATTAGAACTTTTTTTTTTATATATATATATGGGGAAAAAAAAAGTTACCAGAAAATGAAGCCAAGCAAGATCAACTTTTTGTTAAAATGTTATTGATTTGCAGCAAGCAAAAATATCCAGATTCACAGGAAGTAACATCTGAAACTTCAAGTACTCCACAGATAGCCTCTCCAAAATTGTTGAGATCCAAAGTCTGCGTTCACTTCTGAAAAATCTTGTTTCAAACACATTATTCATTAAAACCAAAAAACAAACAAAAAACCCCAGTCTTCAAGGAAACAAGATATTGAAAATTGCACTCTCGGAAAACTGCACCTCTGTTCAAAACAAATACCATATAGATAAAAGATAAAGAATGTAAGACCATTAAAACACCTTCATTCTGTTACCTGCTGAGGAATGCACCCTCCTGGGACTTTGCTTTATTCCCTCAGTTGCCACTAGTGTGCTGACTACCATAGGTAAATCCCTTTAATCCACTTCATCTTCCCCATCACTAAATCAGAACTGGCACATAACCAATTTTGTAAAGTGCTTTAACTTCTAATGACAGAATTCGGAGCTGGGAGCTTAGCACTATGATAAATAGGATATTTTGGCATACAAAAAATGATTATGTTTTTAATGGAATTACAAAATATAATTAACCCACAGGCTTGGTATTATGTAATAAAAGTAATCAAAATGTGTGACAAATTATCTTTTTTATTGTGTCTTATATCATAATTATGTTTTCTTAAAGTATGCTACAAAATTCAAGGATGGTTTTCTAACCATTGAAACAATAAACCTCTAGTGGGGATTTTTTTTTTGTTGCTGGTTTGATTCAAACATAGAAAATATATTCTATTATGAAACAGTTTGTGTAGCACTGTGGAACACTTTGAGCAAAAAGGAACTATAAATTGTTGAACAGTGTTTAAGAGTACACCAAAGTAACAACAAAAATATGGCTTAATGGCAGCAGAGTGTAATTGGGCAAATAATAATAATTGCCTTGGTGCTAATTCGGGTATGCAACCCCATGGTTTGATACATATAAAGTTCTTTACCAAACTTTGTTTATGTGAAGTTTAAATTAAGCAAAATAATCTCAGGAAAGTTATTAACTTATAGCTGCTCTACTGAATATTGTCTATCATTAAAGAGAGAAATGAAGAAAGCAAGACATACATAACTAATACTGGTTTTCCTACTTATAATATCTTCTCCATTTGCTTCAATGCACAGTCTCTTAAAAGCACTAATGCATGAGACACCCCCATTCTGCTTTTAGCAAGTGCCTAAGTCTGTGGAAGAATCCACTGAGTGATATCAAATACCAGGACTGCAGTGGTAACATAATGGACCTTAAGATAAGTTGTTCTTGAAGATCAGTCTGCTTTCCTGGGTCCCTTTCCCCTTCAGAATAGTATAGCACAATATCAGGTCTATCACATACCAGATGAAGCTGAACTTCACACTCAAACTTTTGTTGAGTACTCACTTTTTACCCTTTCCTCAGGATCTAAAACTACAGCATGTCATGGTCAGTACAACCAGGGCTGCCTCTGATCTGAGTCTTAATTATTCCCCATTGTGACCTACAGGTTCATCAGAAAACATATCCTGGGGCAGCCCATTCAACACCTGAGTAAAAACTGGTATGCACACCAGAAATCTAGATCTCTGGCATCCCAGCATATTGTTTTCCAGAAGGTGTCAGAGTGGCTAATATTCCCCACGAGAATCAAGGCCGGAAATCATGAAACTTCTTCCAGTTATTTAAAGATTTCATTTGCCTCCACTTTATCAGGTGGCCTGTAGACACCCACCATGATGTCCTCTTTTTAACCTCCCCTTTGAACATGATGCAGAACCTCCATGCATCTGAGCTCCTTCTTTTTAAAAGTACAGCAGCTTGTCCTTTGTCTTCCTTGCCTGTCTTTCCTACAGAGACTCTCTACACCTGTCACAGCACTCCAGCTGTGCAGGATTCCACAATACATCCTTAATCTCAGTAATATCATAGCCCTGCAGCTGCTCGGGGACTTATATTTACTTTTGTGTCTTTCCCATACTACATGCATTTATCTAAAAGCCTTTCAAGTGGGCTTCTGCTCACATCATTTTCTCCAGAAGAATATGAGACATTATCAAATCATGAAGTTTCCCCTCTATCCTCCTACTTTAGCTTTTATGTCTGTCTTCCAGCAAAGTTAATTTAAGTTCTCCTTAGTAAATTAGCAAGCCTGTTGGCAAAGTTGTTCCTGTTGCACTTCATCAGATGGATTCCACCTCTTCCCAGGAACACTCATTTTTTGGAGAGGAATCTGCAGTCAAAAAGGCAAAAAGACCTACTGGCATCACCATCCATGAAGGACAGAGCTGACCTATATCTGCCTTTCTATGCCCTTCATCTATCCCCAAAAAATCCTGTAGTCACTCTTGAACTTGCCAGAGTCTCCATTCATCATATCATGGTGCCCATATGGCAAAAGAGCAAAGAACAGCAGTCTGGATGCAACACAATGCTGTCTGTCAGACAGTATGATGTATCTTCCATCTGACCAAGTGTAATCAGTCTGTTAGTGTTGCCATACGTCACTGAACAATGTTTGGATGGCTTTCCACAAGCAGATGGTACAATGGCAGTTCCAGTCAGCAGTTGTGGAGGCACATCAACAACTGTTGGGCACAAGATAGCAAGGTCTATGAAGAGGTGATGTGTTCATGTGGGAGAATTGAGGAAAAAAAAGATGGCTTCATTGCTTCATTGAACATATGCCAGTCCCACTAGGACATAGCTCCAGTCTGGGAGCATGGTGCCAAAATGAAGAATCAATGGTCATATTTCCTGACAAGGGCACCCTTAGCTTTATAGTAGTGCTCCATCAGCACAATGGATTACATCCTGTCTGTCCTTACCGAAAGATGAATATGCTTCCCTACTCCCTTTGTGCAAAAAAATGTCTTTCATCACTTGTCCTGTCCCCTCACTAATTCCTTAGGTAATTTTGCATTGTGTTTATTGATGAATACTTTAATGTAAAAGTGACTATATCAATTTATGCTGGTTTAATCTTTTTTTTTTAAATAACCTTCCTAGTAGTTAAATACATTTGATAGCAATAACTGCCATCCTTCTGCCTCGATCTAGTATTTAAAGATAATCCTTTTACCTGGGTCCAACCTCATGTCCACACACGTCATTCAAGCTACTTTTAAATTCACATTCCTATTTTCTCTGAATTTTCTCCAAATCATAGAATCATAGAATCATAGAATGGTCTGGATTGGAAGGGACCCCAAGGATCATAGAGCTCCAACCCCCCTGCCACAGGCAGGGACACCAACCTCCAGGCCTGGAGCTACACAAGGTTGCCCAGGGCCCCATCCAACCTGGCCTTGAACACTTCCAGGGACGGGGCATCCACTACTTCTCTGGGCAGCCTGTTCCAGCACCTCACCACTCTTTCTGTAAAAAACTTCCCCCTAATATCTAATCTAATCAAATAATATCCTTTATCCTCAATAAATAAGGAACAGAATTGTAGCTAACCTTTGCCTTGCAAAACTGTAACTTTATTTATTTATTTATTTATTTATACATTTATATCTCAGTTACACTAATGCTCAGCAAAAGCCAAGCAAATCCTGATTTCTCACTAAATGTGTTTTACTTTAAAATGGGAATTATTAATCATTTAGTGTTCAGTCCCACAGCACTGAGGATGAACATCTGTTGATAACCATCACTGAGCTACTCAGCTGCTGATGACTGTGTTGCTATCACACTTGGAGCCTGATAAACTGAAGCAGATTATTTAGATCCTGAACTCTTTGCAGTGGGGATTATGTCTGCTTTCTCCCACGGCACATCTATTACAGCGTAGAGCTGACTGGTAGCATTTAGGAAAAGCTGGTAAAGAGGAAAAGGGGCTGCTCATTAAGGCAGGGATAAAGTGGGTCCATTTTGTACCACAGGTTTTTGCAACAGCTGGCTCTAAGAGTTGACAATCCATAAAGATTATCTCTTTTGTGCCACAGGAGAACAACTGCTGATACTTGTCCCCTGGGAACAGTGCACTGCAGTGTCTCTTTAGGTACCTACAGTAACTCTCACATAAACTACTAACCCTTATAGATGCTTTCCTCCTTCTCACAAAATTAATCTTAGTTCACTTGCTGTCAACAGAAAAAGAACAAAACCAGAAAAATAAAACCTAAACCCAACAATCAGAAGAAGCTCTGCTCCTTCCCATGAGCCTTCTTCACCTTTTCAGGCACCATTAAGCAATATCAACACTGTACAAGTTTCTTTTTCCTCCTTTCTATGCCCTGTTGCAACCCTGCTACGCTTCTTTTCAACTCTCACCTCTCATTTCATCCATGACATGTCTGCTTGGAAACTTGGGATGTAGGATTTGGCCTGCCTATATAAATACAGCAGGGCAAACTGGGAACTCCAGGATTATGCTCAGCAGTAGTTATCTTGAGGAAAATAGCTCTGTGACAATATGGCCATGGAGCAAAAGCATATTGAGTCTGTTTGTTCCCATCTGTGCAGATATGCCCTGAGAGAGCCCTTGCCTGCATGAGACTCTCTTCTGGAAACAAGAGTAACAGGGGTGTGCAAGATTTCAGATTTGTATTTCATGGAAAGGTTCATAGCAATGAAAGCCATATCTATCCAAGTTCTTAATGAAAATGAAGGCAGCTCAATATTTAAAAAAAAAAATTAAACTGTACTAATAAAAGTTCAATAAATCTCTTAGAATCCTGCACCCTGAAAAAGCTGATTTTTTAATTTAACTTCTGTGCTTTAAATATAACAATTATAATACAAGAACATGTCTCCAAAGAAAAAGCAACCTGGAAAAGAAAAAAAAATACCAACCCACAAAACCAAAAACACAAAGCCCAAGAGAGACTTATTTTCTTCCATTTTGAGAAGAAATGGTTTTTAACTCATGATTTCATCCAGACAGACTGGTTCCTGGGAAAAGAGTTGGGTTTGTATCAAAAATTGATTTTCTGATGAAAAATATTTTGTTGGAAATCCTAAGGCAATTCTACTGAAATCCTTAAAATGGCTGCTCCATTCATCAGCTGTATTCACCAGACCATGCCAGACAAACCAGGCTCTATCTCTGCTAGTATAAATTGATTCAGTTCTGTTGGCTTCTGATGTGTTTCTGATGCTTTCTATACAACATGCTTCTGAGTTTGCACACTGAATTCCATCCTGTGATTAGCAGTGCTCTGCTAACGCAGGGAATATAAGTATGCCCTTGATGTTTACTATGGACAACAGAAAGAAAAAATTTCCTTAAGACAATTTTGGCTGGCCTTAATCACCCTGTAAAGGAACTAGCACCTTCCTTTCAATGTAGGCAGAAGATACAGTGGCCCTGCTTGGGCAGGGAAAAGACTGAATCTGCTTACAATGGTTATTGTACATGACACAGAAATATCTCCATGCCAGCCTCTGGAGACCTTTGTTTTTCCAGCCTTTGCAGCATGAACTATGACAGTGACGAGGAAGAAAACGAAGAAGAATTATTAAGGCTGAGTAATCCTTCTCTAGGATGGAGCTATCTCTTATAAACAGGTGCTGTTTTAACAAGAGGATGGGGAATAGAGCCCTATTAGGCACAGTTACTGTGACATTTACGCTGTAAGTTATGCTGCACAGCAATGGCTTCGCAAGTCCCGTGTCATCCAAACTGTAGATTTGACTACAACTGACTTCCCTTATTGTGCAAATGTTATGTTTTTAAAATTTATTAATAGTCTCACTTATGAGACAGGTATGTGCATATACAAATGGAAAGATAAGGGATCTTCCCCAAAGAGCTTTTAAGGCCTATTCTAGGTAAAGAATAGATAGAGTCTAATTCATCTTGTATCCAAAGTCTATTTCAAAGCATCGCATCAATTTAAATCCTCTAGGTGTGGAATTAATAATGATTAGATAAATTTAATAAACTATACAATCTTCAGAAAGTGATAACATTGTTTAGCTTTCTATCTCTTTATAGCAATAATCTCTTTATTCATACTAATAGAAAACACTAAAGTTTCTATTACTATACATCTTAGTCTGAAGCCATTACAAAGGCAAAAATCCCCTGAAAAGAATGTCAGAGAAAGGACCTTGTGACTAGATCAGTGGGTTACTATTCACTCCAAGCAAAATACACACCTTTTATATACCAAAGTTTTTTTAAACAGTGTTTAAATATTGTGTAAGACTTGTGCTAACTCCCTGTATGGGGAGAAAGGAAAAAATATGCTACCCTAGAATATCTGATAACAATGACACAGAAGCCCTGAAGATTAAGAACCTTCAAACGTTTCTAGAGATATCATATCTTTATTAGTTTCCTGTTAATCCCTGGAGAAGAATTTGACAGTTGTCCCCAATTAGCAAAGTCCAAAATTAATTTGCTTCAATCAACAGAACTAAAAAGCTTAACATGTTCATTAAGAACAAAACTAAAGACCTCATCTAGAGATTTTCAAGAACTGGAACAGAAAGTTAATTCTGTTGAAGTCTGAAGAAATACTAGCTACTGATACAAAAATGTATGTTTGTTTGTTTGTTTCCAGGAACTCTGTTTAATTGGTCACAATAAATAAAACACCTATATGTACATAACCTTTTACTTAATTGCTATTGATACAGTCAACATTCACAAAAAAAATGTTCTGGATTGTGTTATGAACCTTCTTATTTTCTTCCATTTCACCATTACCTCAATTTTCCCATCACATCTTTAGTTAACATGAAAAGAGAGCTGATAATTAGGATGATCATCTAGAGGTCAAGCAATTCAATGAGATTTATTAAAGACTAAGAGCAGAGTTCTAATCAAAGGAGTGTAATTTCAAATCAAACCTTTAGATGATAATCTTCATGGCTTGAATTTGCAAACATTTAGGTAAGTATGTTAATAAACTTTACATATGCAAATAACCCTGTTGAGGGCAATAAAACTAGTCAGAGGTGAAATGATACAGTTGTAAATGTAGGGAAAGTGCAGAAATTGAGCAGCAGAGCTTTAAACAGCAAGGGAGTTCCCTGAGATCTGCCAAAGTCATTGGAGGGCAGCAGCACAGCACTACCTAGGTGTCTAATGAGACATTGGATGTACACACACATGTGCTATCTGTGCTTTTCTAAATAACAGGAAACACCTTTTCCTTTGTTATTTTAAGGACCATCAGTGGAAGCCAAAGTAGATGTTAAAGAACTGGAGCTATTTCAGGAGAAGGACACATACACTTCAGGTTGCTTTCTTCTTTTTCAATGCTGCTTCTTAAACCAAACTTGGGTAAGACTGTGACCCAGGAACTTGCAGTCAGGAGGAAGTCCCTTTGTTCATACCAGTAGAATAAGCTGCTGCTCTTTCTTTCCAAGCTGTGTTACCATTGTGCAGTAATCAAGAAGAAAAATGTGATTTAGAGAATAAGGTAAATAAAAGTATTAAAGTAGGAAAGAAGATTCCATTTTGCACTTGCTTCTTTCTGACTGTGGTGGTTCCTTATTGGACTGTGATTAGCAAAGCTCACAGAATTCTCTGCTTTCCTCTATCATTCACTGCAGAAAATTGTTCACAGCTTATATTCGTATTTTCTTTCCCAATTTGTACATCTATGGCTGAAGGCACCACCTTCTGGCCAGTGCATACTGGCCGCAAGCTCTGAGCCGCAAGCAGCTGCAGTTTGTATAGCGATCAGCTGAAACTCCTCATGCATCTTTACCTATTGTTTGTTACAGAAAATGACACGTTCCTGTCAATGCAAGAGTAATAGCTCAATACATGCACTTGCAGTACAGAAACTGGTATTAAATCGATTAGTCTGACAAGATAAAGATTTGCTTTTTCTTATGCCACTGTAATAATAAAATTAATATTTTAATGACATTAAAAAAATGAGAAATCTGTCAGTGAAATATCTTGAAAAATATTAATCTCACCACTTTGTTTCTAGATATTTGGCAAAAAATAATCCATTCCAGAATGCATGAATGTGTGGACTTATTTTTATGTATGCAAGTATCATTGAAATTAGTACGATTATTTTCATGTCTAGAGCACACATATGTGATTGAAGCCGGTAACAGACGCTAAATTTGCAAGGGCTGCATTTGCAGTAGCTGTGTATCCTGTCACATTTCCTATAGCTATCATATAATCTGAAAAAAAGAGCTTAACAATTTAAGACCTGCCACAGCATTATAAAAGACAAAATAAGGAGTTATTTAGCAGAAACACATGGCGGAGATTAAGAAAATCATTCTGCACTGCTCTGTGACTCATTCAGCTTCTTCCAATTGTTCTCCCTTTATTGCCATTTTCATGTTTGATATCTCTGTGGACCCAATCAAAATCTCTCATTTATGCTTCTGCTAAAAGAAGACAGATCACACCTCTTCATTCATTTTCTAGGGAAAAAAAACAAAACAAAGCAAAAACCAAACAACCTCTTGCTTAGATTTAACAAATTTATCTTTTCAATTTCTTATTTATGCAGAGGATATTTGGAACATACTTTTTTTTTGATGGTAGGTTGTTTATTCACTCACAACTCACTACCCTTATTTCTCTCATTTATCTCATATTCGTTTCACAAAAATTAATAATACGTACACAGACATCCAAGTTTTTTCAGATGTTTTGTAATCAGTTCTGATAGACTAGAATCATAGAATTGTCTTGGATGGAAGTGACCCTCTAGATCATCAAGTCCAACCATCTCCCAACCCACCAACCAACACTAAACCTTGTCCCTCAGCACCACATCTAACAGTATTTTAAATACCTCCAGGAATGGATACTCAACCACTTCCCCAATGCCTAACAGCCCTTTCTGTGAAGAAGTTTTTTCCCAATATCCAATTTAAACTTCCTTGGTATAACTTGATGCCATTTCGTCACTAGGGAGTAAAGATCACCTCCCACCTCTCCACAACCTCCTTTCAGGTAGTTGTAGAGAGCAATTAGATCACCCCTTAACCTCCCTTTCTCCAGAGGAAACAACTCCGGTTCCCTCAGATGCTTCTCATAATATTTATTCTCGAGTCCCCTTACCAACCTCATCACCCTTTTCTGGACACACTCCAGCACCCTAATGTCTTTTCCGTAGCAAGGTGCCTAAAGCCAAATTCAGTACTCAAGATGGGGCCTCACCAGTGCTGAGTAGAGACGGGCAAGTAGAATCATAGATTGTGTAAGGTTGGAAGGGACCTTTGACAGTCACCTAGTCCAACACCCTGCAGTAAGTAGGGACGTCTTCACTAGATCAGGTTGCTCAGAGCCCCATCGAGCCTGACCTTGAATATTCCCAGGGATGGGGCCTCCACTGTCTCTCTGGACAACCTGTTCCAGTGATCTACCACCCTCATAGGGAAGATTTTTTTCCTAATATCCAACCTAAGTATCCCCTTTTCTAGTTTAAAACCATTAGTTCTCGTCCTATTGCTACATACCCTTGTGAAGAGTTCTTCGGTAATTTTTTCCCTAGTCCTACCCACCATGCTATTCTTAATACAGACTAGGATGAAGTTGGCCTTCTTGGCCAGCTGGGCACACTGCTGGCTCATATTCAGCCAGCTGTCAATCAACACCCCCAGGTCCTCTCTTCCAGGCATGAAGATTTCCAGCAACTCTTCCCCAAGCCTGTAGCACTGCTTGGGGTTATTATAACCCAAATGCAAGACCTGGCACTTGGCTTTGCGTGACCTCATTCCACTGGCCTTGCCCCATCTATCCAGCCTGTCCAGATCTCTCTGTAGCCAGACTTCCATCCAAGTGTTTCAGAATGCACAAGCTGACATTGCATGCAGAATTACTGCAGAAACTGGGTTGGCTTTTTGTAGGCTGTGAGTATTTGGGGAGTTTTGTGAAGCACTTCCCACTTTATGCTCCAACTTGCTCATTTTCTCAAGACAAGCACAGAAAAATCAAACCAGCAATTTGAAAGCATTAACGAGGACATAAACACAACACACATCCTGCACAATAATTCTTTGAAACCACCTCTGTTAAATCACAGCAGGACTTTCAGGGAGTTGTATAGTTATGCCTCCTTGCTACTAAGAACCTAATGGCTTGTTAATATTTTTTGTTTGCAGCACCACTGTCAATTTTATGTCCACCAGGTGATATTTAAAGTAATATTGCAATATTTCCACAAGAGATAGAGACAAGAAAATGAGAAGTACAAATTATCTGACAGACCTAGGGGGCAATCCAGGTGAGTATCTTAAACACTGGATAGTGGAAGTTATTTTGTTTGGTTAAAGAGGTCTAGCAGAGGGCTGGTACAGGGAGAAAGACCGGAACTGGAATGCATTGGAAGTCACTGGAACTGCACAATGGCCCTCCTCGCACATATCTCATTTGTGTTGGTAGAGAAAGTTGAGTGGTCCAGCCTGGTGGTACAAGGTCTGAGTAACCCAGGCACAACTCACTATCGGACAGGTTACAATCACAGACCTGTTGCTGTTCAAATATACATCTCAGACGCAGGCATGCATTTCCTTCAAATTCACTCCTCTGCCTTTCGTAACAATTGACCAAGCTCAACAATGTACTGTCAAGTATATACATAGGATGGCCCATCATTTCTTCCACTTTCCCTACAATTTAATATCCCCTTTGCTTTCTGAAGTACTGCACTTCTCTGCTATAATCACAATGCTTGAGTATTGAAAACGCTAAACAAAAGCAGCTCAGCCAGTCTCTGATATCTATCCCAGTGATTTCTCATGAGAAATACAGAGTACTCATCTCCCAGAAACATCAAGCTTTCCTATAAAAGCATGTTATAGAACTGGACTCTAGAGAATTATTGTGCAATGTATCTTCACTAAAGTGATGATTAATTCACAGTAATTTACCATGAGTTATCGGACTATATATTTCACGGTGGTATGATAAAAGCTTGACATCATGTTGATTTTTGGCTGGTTTTGTTTCACTGGTGCCTGATTTTGTTTTATGTTATATTTTTTGTCCTTTTGTTTCAAGATTAAAGAAATCTGCATCTGTGATAAGATGTTTGACGATGTGCTTTATCCTTCCAGAAATTAATGGGAGATACATTCCTGGCACAATAGCACCAAATTCAGTGCCTGTTTCTATTCCCTCCCAGGCACTAGCAAGACCCAGTTTCATGTCAGGATTTTCATCCAGCAAAGTAATTTATATTAGTCAAGTGATTTCTAATTTTCACAAAAGAAATTTATAAAACCCAGCACAGCTCAGTTTTTGCTACAGCTGCCTCCTCCTTAGTTATTTATATGGCAATACAGTACAGCAAAGCAGGAATAGGAAAGCCGTGCTGACAGAAAATGAAGATAGCATAAACAATACAGATTATAGCAGTAAAAGCAAAGGAGGATATAAACCACTACAAGTAGAATCAAGAAGGGAGAAAACTATATGAAATATCAGATTGTTGAGAGCGAGTTAGGCAGCACGGTTGGAGCTGGGAAGTGGAAAGTACCAACATGATCTAGAGTCTGCCTTCTCCTTTCTGTTATCGACCTTTAATATTTAGACTGTAGTTTCTCTGGGATCAGGAAAGTATTTACTTACTCATTTAAGCTGCATTTAATCCCCCAACGCCCTGAATTTGTAGGATATTCTAAGCACTGCAGCAATAAAATGAAAAACTAAATTAAAAAAAAAGGAAAAAAAAATTCACACATGTTCATTATTTTTGTCAGAGAATGAGATATCAAGACACTCAATACGTGTGAGTGATGCACCTGACTAGAAAGCACTTACACATTGTAGGAAACACCAGAGAACAAATACTGAGAACTTTTTCTTCAACATGCTTGAGCAACCTCATCTGCAGACATGCTGAGAAACCCAATGTGAAAGGCAAATCCTTTTTGCATGTTCACCCAGGGTATCGCTTTATAACTGCTGGGATCAGAGACCTTTCTGGTGGCTTTCTTGACTGTGGAGCATGTGGAATCATCCCTGCAACAGTAAGCAAGGATGGGTATTTGTTTGGTTTATGTTTTCAAAGGTATTCACACATCTTTACTGCCCAGAAGCCATTCTTCCAAACTGAGGTGGCTTTTCAGAGAGATCACCTAGATTGGTGGCAGCTCTGGAAATTGAGGCTTGACATAAGACATGGATGCTTTCATTTTGCTGGGGAAATGGGCTTCAGACATAAACTGAAAGCAAAAATCAGACCACAGGCTTTTAGTGGACATGCACTCATCTCTGGACAGTATAAATAAACATCTCATTGCTGACAGTTCCTCACATGTTAAAGGTTGGGATACAAAGATGGGGGCCCACAACCTTTTGCATTCACTGACATTTAACCAAATCAGAAAGGAACAAAATATTTGGAGCTCAGTGTTTTTTGTCACTCTTGGTCATATCTAACTAGAAGTAATTCCATCTGTGTTCCTCTTTATTCTCACCCAATTTCAACTGATACCAACCTTTTCATGTCAGTAGAGCAATGGCTATTTACAGATTGTGTTCCTGTGTAAATAAATATCAGAGGATGAGGTCCTAATGTTTGTGAACATAGCTAATATATTTAATTATCTGATTATGCATGTCTTTTGGTCACTCCAGATTACTTCATATTGATAAGTAGAATGGATTGTGTCCATTCTCTGTTCAAAGAGATAACACACTTCAGCATGAAGAGAAAAAGAAGCCATAATGTCTTTAGCACAGTTCTCATAGCAAATAAAGCCTCTGTAAGTTGAATAAAATAATAATGTTTACTATCATCATGCTTATTATTGGTATGTTAAATTGTCAAAACAATTATTTTGATGTAATCTCTCTTGTTTTGGGACTGTAATCTCTGTCTGTAAATTCTTTTTTCTGTTTTAACTCTACAGCTAGGAGTTGTTCAAGCATTAAAAATGCCTTTATCAAGGGACTAGCAGTGTCAGTTCACATTTGTGTCTCAAAACTTTAGGGAAATGGCTACTTAACCAAACAGGTGTTGAGGGAGAACAGAGAGGGATAGTTCAGACAAGGAAAGAAAAAAAAAGGAAAAAGAGAAAAAGCAGATGGTGACCAGGAGAAATGGGATTTGGTTTTGTACTAGTCATGAATTAAAAAAATCAAACAAACAAAAATCTCAAACAACAAAACCAAAAAACCCTCCACACAAAAAACTCTCTACTCAGGACCAGGAATCTTACAGCTTTAGCACCCAGCACCATAGCAACCATCCTTTCCTACCAGTTATTTACTCCTGCTCTGAGCTAATCAGACATCAGGCAATCAGAGCTCAATTATATACAGAGAGAAGGAATATAAAACAAGAGCAGCTTGTGAGTTCACCCTCCCTCAGTGCAAGTGACAAAGAAATGAAGGAAATAAGAGTGTGTACCTGCTTTTCTATTTATTTTGCTTGACTTAACTTTGGCTTCTTACTGGCAATTAAATTTGGCTCGCCTGAACTGAAAGACAAAGGATAGGTTGTGCCTGCAGCACTCACACAGGAGTTGTCTACACTGCAGACAGGTCAAGAGCAGAGAAGCCTGCACCATCTTAACTGCCCCTTCATAGAATCATAGATTAGGTTGAGTTGGAAGGGACCTCAAAGTCCATCTAGTTCCAACCCCCCATCATGGGCAGGAAAACCCTCCACTAGAGCAAAGCCCCAAACCCCCATCCAACCTGGCTTAGAAGACTTCCAAGCATAGAGCATCTACAACTTCTCTAGGAAACCTGTTCCACTGTCTGACCACACTCATCACAAAAATACTATATTCCTTGTATCCAGTCTAAATCTCCCCTCTTGCAGTTTAAAATCATTGACTTTTGTATTATCACTAAAGGCCCTGGTAAAAAGTCTTTCTCCATCTTTCCTACAAGCTCCCTTTACATATCAAAAGACCACAATAAGGTCTCCCCAGAGTCTTCTCCAGGCTGAACAAGCCCAATTCACTCAGCCTTCTTTCACAGGAGAGATGTTCCAAGTATCTGATCATTTTCATGGCCCTCCTCTGCATCTTCTCTAACAGCTCCATGTCCTTATGTTTGGAACACCAATATCACCAAGTACTTCTCCGCAGGGCTGCTCTCAATTCCTTCATACACTGGACTGTACTGATACTGGAGATTGCCCTGGCCCATGTGCAGGACCTTGCATTTGGCTTTGTTGAACCTCATAAGGTTCATATGGGTTCCCTCTTTGAGCATGTCAGGGTCCAGCTGTATGGCACCCATTCCCTCTCATCAACCAACTGTACTAGTCAGCCTGGTGTCATCTGCTAACTTTCTGAAGGTGCACTCGATATCACTGTTTATTCTACTGATGAAGATACTAAATAGTATTGGTCCCAGTATAAACCCTTGAGGGACAACATTCATCACTTGTTTCCATTTTGACATTGAGCATTTGTAGCTCTTTGGATGCAGCCATCTGAGTCATCCATTTAACTACCTCTGGCAAACCAACCTATATGTCTCCAATTTAGGGGTAAGGAAGATTTGGAGGACTGTATCGAAGTCGTTAAAAAGTCTAGGTTTATGACATCCATGCCTCTTTCCTTATCCACTGACACTGTAACTTCACCATAGAAGACCCCTAGATTAGTCTGGTATGACTTGTCCTTCACCAACATGGTGAAGCCATATTGGCTGTCTCTAACTC
Source organism: Zapornia atra (assembly GCA_013400835.1). Classification (NCBI taxonomy): domain Eukaryota; kingdom Metazoa; phylum Chordata; class Aves; order Gruiformes; family Rallidae; genus Zapornia; species Zapornia atra. Next base: position 8,386 of record VZTU01024758.1, on the reverse strand, counting down.
CATCTTCCATATGCTTCAAAATGTCTTCTAGGAGGCTCCATGATCTTACCAGGCACAGAGGTGAGTCTGACTGGTCAATACTTCCCATGAGCTCTACTGCCTCAGAGGACACAAGCCCAATGCAAAGATATAGCCGAACAGTAAGGCAAGTATAGCATTGTTGCTGCTTCTAATGAGCTGTAGGCTTTATGTTATATAATGACACAGGTCCCCGGACTTTATATGAGCTTTTTTTTAACTCTAATGGCAATGGTCTAATGTTCAGATGACTTTTCTTTTTAGCTTTGCATGATTCTGCAATACAACACTTCTATGTATTTAACTAAATAGACAGCAATAGCAAGTAATGACTGAGTAGAATGGGATACCCATGACTCTAGAGCAAAACACAGCACACAGAGGATATGGATGGTGTGACAGCAGAGAACTGGAACGTACAGGCATGGGATTACACCAGAGGGCCAGGGCTATGAACAGATCTGGACAAAAAAGGGGTAACAAACAGAATAAGTATCCAACATGAATAGAACACATGTACCATACACAGTAAATTCAGATGCAAAGTGTAAACACATACAAATGTCAGTAAACATATGCAGATGACCACAAGAAAATCTGAGAGGGAGGAGGAAGAAACAGTCACCATCAGCTCTTCCCAGTGAAGGGTTCATCATGGTGAAGGCTCCCTATACCCTCCACCTCTGGCTGAAAGATCCAGAGGAACAATAGAAAAGGTGAGGATAACATCAGAGAATGGACTAAATGCCAGAAAGTTTGTGTACAGATCACTTTAGCTGTATGTAATTTGCATTGTAAGTGTTAATATCAATGTTACTGGAATAATAATAATTCCCTGATTAGGCTGTTATGACTTTAATTAGACTAATAATAAATCCATGACTATGCATACAAAGTGCGTTGCTTCTGCCTACAAGATTTTGAATACAATAAATTGGTTGGAGTTCAAGCAACTTCTTCTGTAGCTTGGATGCAATAATTTAGTAACAAAGGGACAATGTAAAAAGTGCTCTCTGAGCATGCTTTTTTACATGTATTTTTACCTCCTACAGACTAGCCATCCAACATATCTGGAGGAAGAAAGGAAGACATACAAAAAAATGTCAGAAGACTTTTCTTCATAGGATTTCATCTGCCTATCATTGCAGGGGAGAGGTTTGTTGCCAGAAGATTTGGTTTGTGTTATCAGGGTCTCCATGTATATAAAGTTTAGGAAAGAATGCACGGGCCTTGAAATAGCAAAATATGTCTTGATCCCAAATTCCTGGCCCAGGATACAAGTCCCTAATGTAGACCCACACTCTTTTCACCCTTTTCTCTACCATAGGCCTGCCCAGAGTAGATAAGGAGCTGCTGCAAGCTGCACAAGGAGTGTGTTTCCTGATTTATGATGACCTCCCAGAGCAGCTTCCCCCGAGTCCTCCTTGCTATGAAAAAATAACTGCCATCACAAAGCCAACAGCAATACAGCATTTTTCTGAAAGCTAAAAATCATTGGTGAGCTTGTCAAAGTAGTAAGCAAAACTTTGCTGAACTTATCTTATACTGTGTGTCTCCAATATAGTTTCCTTTGCCTGAACATTTTGTCCCCTACAGTTTCTGTTCTACAGCCAAAAGTACTCCTTACTTTCCCCCAAAAGTTCAAAAACTCTCTTTTGGAATGCAGCTCCAAAAACATCCCACATATCACCTGTTTAGAGGTGGTAAACAGCCCCATCCACATGTTTACACGCCAAAGTGGTAATCCGGATTACCTGGATGGTAACCAGTTTTTCTTTTGAATCTCACTAAAGCAGAGGACTGTTTCTCTGTTGGTAGGTTACTTTCATTCGTTAGATTGGCATTCATTTGTTTGATTGGCATTCACTTTCAAATAATGATCTATTCTCATCAGGTAAAATTACAGACAATTCTTTGTAATATAGAAGAACAGAAAATAAGTATAACTCAGAAGAAACAGGTGGATATTGTCCTTGAACATGAGTTTGTCTTGTGCAGTAAATGAACATCAGTAAACAAGTGAAATAAAATCTCCCCAAATCTCCTCAAACAGTGACTATTTGGCTAGGCTTGCACTCCAAGTCTGTTTTCAGTTGTGGCCTCAATGCTCTCCATTTCTTATTCCAAGCTGGGGAGCATAGCTGATGTTTGTTTTCCTTGTTTTCAAGTCCACATGTAAATTTACTAGCTTCAGGAAAATTTTAACTTGCANAAGAAACAGGTGGATATTGTCCTTGAACATGAGTTTGTCTTGTGCAGTAAATGAACATCAGTAAACAAGTGAAATAAAATCTCCCCAAATCTCCTCAAACATACATATTCAGATCATTAAATAATGAAAATGGTGATTGTTTCCTCATTCAGGGCTTAACACTTAGTAGCTGACTAATCTATCAAGTTGCTGAATACCTTTCACTCTGACTTCCATCAGTGTAAATTTGATGAGTAGAAGTCCAATAGTACATAGACAAATAAGAACAAGTGAGTTTGAGTGTGTTACAATCTTCATCTGCTGCTTCGATGTACACAGTAGCAAATAAATTCCAGATTCGCAGTGTTAATAAGTAAAAATATCCATACTGGCAGATCAGCCACAAATGAAAAGCAGCAGCCAGCCTTTTATAAAGAAAGAATTATTATTTTGTTAAATCAAGAAAGCCCTTATTAATAAAATAAGGATTTTGCTCAAAAGACTCTTCATCATTAAACAGTAAGCCAGATGAGAGAGACCACATTGAGGAAAGGGCTGATAAAAATAACTTTAGAAGATGAGTCTTTGCTGCCAGTCAAATCCTGCATCAATTATACATTACATGTGAAAGACCTTGCTGGCTGTAGCCTCCTCCTGCATTAGCCAAATCTTATAACCAGGCAAGGGGAGAATCCTTTCATTAAAGAACAATCTGGATCACACTGATTGTTTTACTATCTTGCAGCGAAGGTTGTGCCTCGGCACTGCTAAGATAAAAGGGATACAAAAGGAGGTCAGTCTCATTGTGTGGAATTCCTTTATGCAATCTGTTGCAGTCTGTCTTATGTATCAGTATGTTCTCCTTCACTTTTAGATAGTATGCTGCAAGAGGGGTGTTCCTCCATAGATAGATACACTGCAGAACACAAGCAACAAAAAATCCAAACCGCTTTCAGAAAAATAATTACATATGACTGCTTCAGGGAGTTGGCCTGGTAGCATAGGCAAACAGCCATCCATTTGTGCTTTTATTCTTTTAGGGGGGAAAAAAATCTGGTCCATTTTAACATTTTAAAAAAATAATCAAAAACCTGTAACAAAACTAAAAACATGGACAGAGTTCTGGGTTCATCAAAGAAAATCCAGAGTAACTACAGGGATACAGACAGAGTTTCTCCAAATTTACCCAGGAAACATTATGATTGGAATCTGGATTTTCAAGTGCTCCTATAACAAAATAATGCACCATAATCTATTTGGAAGAATATATATATAAATGTAGAGCATTAATATAGATAAATTGCATACAGCATCTCTGCTGTAGATATAATTAGATATTTTACTGTCATAAAGAAAAAAAGGAATGATTCCAGAGGAAATAACTGACATCAATGGCTGTGCTCGTAACACATCAATTAATCTATCAATCAATATTTTATGGACAGATCTGTTTTCTTATTCAGTCAGGCTGTATTTTGATCTGTCTTCAGCTCATCAGAAATACCAGTTCACTGCTACCCACTACATACTACTCAATACATACACTGCATACTCACTACACTACACTGTTTCCACTTGTGCTTAAAGCAGACTGTGCCAACTTGGGTCACTTCTAATAAATTACTTGGAGCAGATGACTGAGCTGTAGTGTATATTTTACATATGGCCGACTGGAGAATCAGTATCTTGACATCCTTCCCCCTGGCTCAAGGAATACCGAATTTTTTTGACCAAACAGTGTAGGTCCTGAATAGACACCCAGGCTTTTCTCTCAGCATATGTCACGCAACTCTATGGCCTGAATTGGGCTTCAAGTAAATTGAACCGAAGCCTGAAAGACCTTATAGGTATAGGTATTGGGTAAGATTCAGTTCAAGAATTTCAGTCTGAATGCTGTCACAGACATGTTTATGTGTGGTGCTCATGGGTTTGTCCATGTGCACTAGTTCTCTGAGTTCCTTAAATGAAGATCCAGGACACCATTTAGTTGCCTGCACTGAGGTATCTAATGTCACTTCAGACACATAAGGGCATCCCACTTGTGACACAGACACAAAGAGAGGAGACCTCCAGGCCTTCCACAGAATCAGAATCATAGAATGGATAGGTTTGGAAGGGACCTTAAAGATCATAAAATTCCAACTCCCCTGCCATGGGAAGGGACACCTCTCACCAGACCAGGCTGCTCAAGGCCCCATCCAATCTGTCCTTGAACACCTCCAGGGAGGGGGCATCTACCATCTCTCTGGGCAACCTGTTCCAGTGCCTCACCACCATTGTAGTGATGGGGTTTTTTTTCTTAATATCTAAATCTACCCCCTTCCAATTTAAAACCATTCCCCCTCACCCTATCACTACATGTCCTTCCAAAAAGTCCCTCCCCAGCTTTCTTGTAGACCCCACTTCATATATGCCAACCTCAGGGGGAGGCCCCAGATATCTCTGTGCATCCCTGTTGTCTCTGAGTGACTGTGTCTCTCAATATCACAACTTAACAGAGCCCAGAGAATTAATTACATGGCTGTAAATCTGCCCTATCTAATGCAGCATTAGTCCAACAACCTTGTGGGCTCTACTAACTATAGAGCAAATAACTCACCAGTGACTCTATATGAAGCTTTGACATTTTGATATTAAACCCAAAATACAGAGGAACTGAATGTCACCAACATATGTTCTGGAGTGGGTATTTCTTCCTTTCTGGTGAGCTGTTGTTTCAGTTCTCCAGTATTGCTTATTCTTCAATCACCACAAGCAAGTTGTCAACCTGTCAGAACCAACAGTACATTTCTGCTTTGGACCTTCATTGGACTCTCCTAGAAGTCTCTAAATAACATGTTACTCAAAGGCTTCCAGCCTCAAAACACTTGCTCCATACCTCACTCTGACTCATGGCTCAAGTCAGAAAGCAATAGCGATACCTAACACTGAACCAGAGCTCTACGTCTTCATTTGTCTCTCAAGATTAATACCAAGACAAACTCAAAACCTAATGCCAAGGACAGTAAAAAAGTTTGAAGAGACACACAATTTATGCTGAAGCAGAGGGAGCTCAGAGGAGTGCTGTTCATGTAGAAACACTTCTAACGTGAACACTTCCTCACCTGTGTCAGTCCAGCATCTGATACAAAGCCTGCCCGTATATTCTTATAACAGCTCAAGGTTTTGAGACAAGCCCTTCTCCTGTCAGGCCAAACAAGCTGGGATAAATTGGGGAACTTTTGTTGACATTGAATCTTTGTCAATGTCCCAAAATTAATTTTGTGACACAAAGAGTAAACTACTGTCCCTTACAAATAGAGAATCAGAGCTGTAACACTTGAGATCATGAGGATATATAGTGGTGGTGTCACTGAATAATAAACCATGCCTGCAGAAAATGTAAAAAAAAGTTGGTTTGTTTTTTGGTTTTTTTTCCAGGAAAGTATTCAAAACAAGACATTGTAGGTCTGTAATACATCCCAGAAAATCATTCTATTAAGATTGCAGGTTTCTTGTATGGTGTTTTGTCTGCTAATTACTTAAATGTATTCAAAATCAAGGACTGCAATCCTAAATTGATATTGCAACAAAGTGTTTATATGGGACTCTTACGCTGAGCATGATGATAAAACCAGTGAACATCAGCTGTAAAGGGGTTTCATTTACAATTTTGTTATCTGCTGAGGGTGGAAAAAAAGAAAATATGACAAGGCAAAACAGGATGATTTAGGAACCCCTGACAATCACACCATCTTGTCATTGGTTTGTAATTTATTTAATTTTACATTGGTTTCATGGTGCATCTGCTGCCACTTGCTAAACTTCAGCTCCTTATTTAAAAACATTGTCCTTCTCTTCCACTTCATTCATATGAACAAAGGTAAATTATGTAGTCATATGATATTCATTCAGGTAAATGGTGAATCCAGAGATTTTTTTCAATCCCTGTTCTACCTCTCTTGATGCTTGTTAAGAAAAAATAAACTTTAGTCTCTGCTGAATTCAGCATAGGAACCAAAATTTATGTGAATAGTTACCATGTCACAAAATGACCACATTATGTACAGTACATGTTACACCTGTCACACAAGTTTACATCAGTCCTAAAGAGCTGTAAAGCATGAGGAAACCCGGGGAAGTGCTTACAGCATCATCTTATAGGTGTATCACAATACATCCACAGGAAAATTTGCCATCAACCCAATTAATTTTTCAGTTATACCAACCAAGTTTGGTGCCAAGTGTCTCTGCAAAGAGGAGAGAATTTCTCTAATACCTATCCGGTGTTCAATGCTAGAAATCAAGCATGACCCATCTGATCACAGCATTAAATTTCCATCTGCTGGACTCCATCCTATTAGAGAATTGGTATCTTAGTTGAGACAGAATGAACTGTTTATTTTTTTAAAAGAATGACAGAATTTTAACATATTTGTACTTAATCAGAATGATTTCCTCAGATGTGAGGAGTTGCAATATCATTAATCTAATTTGGCCTTCATTTGTTGAACAACTACAGCCAACATCTTCTAAAGCATTTTGTAGCACTTCCTGACTCCAACTGTGGTTACACACCAACAGGATAGTGATACGGTTTGATGCATTCCCAAGATTTCCCTATATAAAACAATCTCAAACTCAATTTTTCATGTAGTTCTTGAAGTGTCTCAGTTCAATCCCCTCCTGCCTTTCATCTTAAACCCAAGTAGGAAAAGCCAGTTGGAGAATACAATTGCACAACTGCTGTTAGGGTTAGTAGCAATTATACAAAGAGGAGGATTAGTTGCTTTTTCCTTGGTGCCATTCTGTTGCCTCAATAGACTGGTTCAAACAGATATAATGCTTCTTCCCTTTCAGAAGAGTATCTGCTCTGCTGCTTCTCATCTTATTTCTCTTTGCAATAGAGAAATTTGTCCTCCTTTGCAGTCTTGACTGCATCTTGCTAGCACAATCTACACCTGTGAGGACACTCATTCTTGTATTCTCTTTTTAGCACATTCAGATAGCTAACTACTTTCTCAATAGAATAGGAAACCTCAAGAAGATTTTGTTTAACCCTGTACAAGCCCAAAAATAATTCATCTGACTTTCCTCTTCTTGTTCCTCTTCTTACTATGATCTTTGCTTTCCTGTCTCTCCATAATTTTGTCTTATGTTCTATTTCCCTTTTGTTTTGTCTTAAAACACTGCTGCTGCTGCTTTTTAAAAACCAATAGCATTGTAATTACCTCCATTTTCCTAAACTGTTTCTTTGTCATTCTTATCTCAATGGTGGAAGACTGAATTGTAAACTCATTTGAACAAAAACTCTAAGGATGGTAGCTTCTTCATGCTGTTTACAGCACAGAGCAGATTTTGCCTGAGTAGGCAGATTCTTTGTAAAATATTTCATCAGTTTTATAAAAACAGAAGGAGTTTCTTAATTCAACCTCTCTCATAGATGTTTCTGTTTTCAAATACATGTACATAGACAAAGATTAGTATAAAAAACAACCTGTCATTATTGCATACAGCATTTTCTTTAAGAACTTCTCCAGAGTCTGATTACCAAATCGAGTGACAGGTGATTTAAAAAGTGACAGGAAGAATATCTTCTTGGTTTTAAAGCACACACAGAACTTTCTGCTGTACAGAAGTCACACTGAGCTTTTTTTTTGCATGGAAAGGAGCATGGAAATGAGAGCTCCAATCCACATCCCTCCCCTTTTACAGAATTTAGAGATGGCACAGGGCATTTCAGTGTATGGCAAGGCATATCTGCAAAGGTAAAATGCACATACCAGAGGAATGGAAAATAAAATTAGGAAAATATTATGCCAAAAACTCTCGCCAAGATGTGTGGTCATTTAAAGGGAAAGGTGAGCACAGCTCTTATTTTTCCCATCACAATTCTATAACGTGTACCTCTAAAGCAGCTTGAAAAAGGTAGGGTTCTCCCAATTCATCTGAATTCCTGCTGCCAGAAAGTAATGAGGATAGATAGAGATGAAGCCAAAACAGAAGCTTGGAAGTTCCACAGAAATGGCTCTGGCCTGCGTGGTGGTACTGAGGGAGCCCAAGTGTCAAGCAAACCCAGTTCAACTGGCTGATGTGGAAGAAACAGGCATCTAAAAGCATCAGCTAAGATTTAAAATCATTCTTTAAGTCAATGTCCCAGCCTTTTGGAAGCTGTACATAGTAAGTGGTGTAGTTTTG
>VZTU01024756.1:129387-201128 GCA_013400835.1 Zapornia atra | reverse complement strand
TGCAGCTGAAGGAAGAAAGCCTCGTCAGCAGCCTCTCTTTGATCAGGTCGCCTGTAGTAGACCCCTATCACCAGCTGCTCTTTATTAGCCCCATCCCTAATTCTGACCCACAGGCTTTCAACCTGCTCCTGGCCACCTTCCAGAGAGAGCTCCTCACAGTCTATCCACTTTTTAACATAGAGGGCAACTCCCCCACCCTTCCTTCCTAGCCTATCCCTTCTAAAAAGGCGATACCCTTCTACAGGGGTATTCCAGCTGTGGGAATCATCCCACCATGTTTCCGTGATTGCAACTAGATCATCATTTTCCAGTGACATCACGGTTTCCAATTCTTCCTGCTTATTACCCATGCTGCGCGCGTTCGTGTAAAGACACTTCAGCTGGGCTTTCTAAGTGTTTTGCCTTGGCTTTGGGGTACATGGACAAAATCTGCATCACAAATGTACATAAATTTTGACTCAGAAAGAAGGAATACTTTGTGGTCTGTTTTTACGCTTTAGTACATGTCCTCACTAATCATGGTACCACAACCACACTATCCCAGTGTTTGTTTCCCAAAGTTACTTTATCCTGTAGCTGTCTGTTAAACGGTCCTATCATTCAGGCGTTCTCACCAGGGAGCCCAAGTGCTAGGCCATACTGTTCCCCCTTCCAGAAGCCTGTGTGTCTCTTTCTTCCCCCATTCTTCCCATGAGCATGTCCTGCCTAGTGAGTTATTCTTCACAGGCTGAGAAGCCTCCAACTAACAAAAAAGCATATCTGATATCTTATTACACCTACCCGTGCATGTCTTCTCATTCACCAAGGCACACACAGGAAACAGGTAATGTTAGCCCTCGAGCAAGGTCAGTCTCTGAAGCCCATGGGCAGTTACACCCATCTCCAGCAGTGAAGATGTGAAGGAAAAAAAAATCACCTGTAAACCAAACAGAAACACCATACAGATCCTCAACTTCAGCCAGGATTGCGATTTTTTTTCCCACTGAAAAAATGTCTGAAGATCGTCATGCCTGATAATTGACAGTGGTGCTCATTGCAAGGAATGTGACAATAATTTGCACTTTAAATTTCACTGCTACAGCTGCTACTCAGAACCAGGAGATGGACATCAAAACACTACAAATAGCTTAGGGGTGAAGAGCTGTTGAGTTTTCTTCATCTTTTGTTTTCCAAATGTTTCTCTGTGATTTTGAGGGCTAGGAAAAAAAAAGGAATCACTGTGAAGTTTGACAGTTTTGGGTAAATTGAGATATTCCTGGAGATTGGAGTATTGTGAAAACATACTGCAATGGAATGCACTGGATCCAAAGGTCATACAAACAGATTTAACCAAGAGGTTAGGGTTGCAAATGAATACCTGTGGGAATTAATTATATATGTAAGATACCTTTGTGATTGCATCTTGAGTTCCTTTGGCACCTCTTCAGTAATAAGCATATTATTTTAGGGGAAAGAACCAAATTTAAGAGAACCTGAAATGGAGACCATTTCATACCCATACAACTCCCACTTACATCAGGCATCTCTTCTGAGAAATGAGTAACTTTCTCCTTGCATTTTCAAATCCTTTGCTGACACTATTAGTCTAGGAAAATCTGTCATGTGCAGATCCCTCTTTTCCTCATGTTAGTATGTGCAGCTGTGTGGCTGTGATAGTAAATTAATTCCCTTTAGCATAACACAGGCACTGTAAATGTATCCAGCACAAATGCTTGTGCTCCGTGTAGCAGCCACATATATCTGTTTAAATGTTTTTCAGGGGATCTCAACCCAGCATGTCAGTTGTGTCCCTGATACAAAGAAAGTCTGGGGGAAAAAAAAGTTTTCAGTTTAAGGTTAAGGAGTAGCAAAGTTTCAGGAACCCTGAAATGTAGATAGCAGATGCTTACAAATAAAATTTTTACTTTATTTTGGGGGTATAACATATAAACAAGACTATAGAAATGCTGTTGTAAATGTAATAATAGTAATTAGTATTTTAATGTAATTAGTGTTTTAGTCTCTACATTTCCTGTGACATATTTGCTTTCTAACATGTAGTATACTATGTTTTATCGGATACCTGTACATTAAATATTTATTTTTTGATTGCATAATCTTTGAATATTTCCTGGTATAAAAGGGACAGGGATCTCCTGGAAAGAGTCCAGCAAAGGGCTACAAAGATGATTAAAGGACTGGAGCATCTCCCCTACAAGGATAGGCTGAATGAACTGGGGCTGTTCAGCCTTGAGAAAAGAAGGCTCAGAGGGGATCTTATTCATGTTTATAAATATCTCAAGTGTGGGACACAGGGGAACATGGCCAGCCCCTTTTCAGTGTCTGTGGAGACAGGACAAGGGGCAATGGCTGCAAGTTGGAGCACAGGAAGGTCTGCACCAACATGGGGAAGAACTTTTCCCCAGTGAGGGTGAGGGAGCCCTGGGACAGGCTGCCCAGGGGGGTGCGGAGTCTCCATCTCTGGAGAGATTCCAGCCCTGTCTGGATGCTGACCTGTGCGACCTGTCCTGGGGACCCTGCTTTGGCAGGGGGTTGGACCCGATGATCTCTGAAGATCCCTTCCAACCCCTACCATTCTGTGATTGAATTATACTGTAAATTCAAGGAAGATAAAAGTCTGTTAAACAAGTGCCTGGCTTTATTTATGGTAGTAGCTACACGAGCATTACACTATGCTTAATATATATTAGCAGCCTCAGCATTGCATTAGTTTTATATTGTATTTAAATATTCTAATGCTAGCAACTCTTGGTGAGCTTTGAAAGCTCTTTGCATTTGATAGTGAAGAAGGAACAAACATAGCAATTTTAAAACCTTTAACAATTAGGACTACAACCCTGGGCAGTTAAGGCTGACACTCCCCAGAATAGAGCAGTCACAAGATCATAGTTTTCCATTTATGTGCAGTCATACAACTGTAATTTCTTAGTAAACTTAGCATACACAAAGCACTGTTTTTTTAGTCTGAAAATTAATAACTTCTTTTATGATTCATATTTTGGCAAAAGATGTTGCATATAGCCTGGTATTTGGAGTAAGACTGCCAGGGCATAACACAGCTGAGCTCAGCATACAAAAGGCATGTTACAATCCATCATCTGTATTGTCTTGATGTTTATCCAGCTGGGTGTATGCCATTCAAATCAAGTGATAATGTCACAAGCCTAAAGCCCTTCTTGTTTCACCAATTCCCCAATTCACTTCTCTACAAAAAGAGAGCTGAACGACACATCCCAGTTAATCAGGAATGAAGTTCAGTTACATATGGGCTGTCAGGTAATTAAAAATAACTGACCAATTATCGACACCCCTGTGAAAAAGCTCGAAGTGTCATTGTCACCAAGCACACACAGCAGTGCTTGGTTTTCAGTGAGCCAACATGCTTGAAACCATGCACAGCACAGGCTAAGAAAGGCCTTCACCCATTTCTCTCTTGGATTTGCATGTGCTTTACAACCCTCCCCTGTGTGGAAGGTGGAAAAACAAGAAACGAGGGACAGAAAATAGTCTTCAACTGATAGTTAGGAACTACCATCAATGGAACACTAGCTCAACAAATAACTTGTTAGTACTTGCCCAGTAGATGTGATGTGGCAGGTTTGATATTTTAACAGCAAAATTAAATCAGCAGGAGGACTGCTATTCCTTATAAACATTGCCCATTCAGTGTTATTTTTCTCCTTATTTAACACCTGCTGGTTTTAATTACATAATATGCAGTAGAAAATAATTACTAAGAGCCATTCCTCATCGTATACCTTTTACTAATATAGGTAATAATTTTGTTAAACTGATAACTTACACAATAGCATTATTTTCATAGACTTCTAGTGACAGCTGCTCCATGTAACTGATGAGAGCCCTAGGAGGCACTTATCTCTGGATAAGAAAGGTCAAGATCGTGGTTGCTTTGTGCTGAAGAGGGAGAAAAAAATTAAACAAAGAATTGAGTAAATCGAATTATGATTCCATATCTGAATTCTTGATGAACATGCAAAGCTATTGAAATGCTGCAAAGTCCTGTGTGGGAACGGTGAGAGAATGCTTTAGGGGAAAAAAAAAGGAATTAAAAATAATAATTAAAAAAATTTATTTTTGCTTAAAAATAAGTATTAAAAATAAAAACGACAAAACCCCCAGAAATAATCTGCACAAACAGAACTCAATGACAACACTCTGGCAGGGACAGGAATCACAGAGGACAGGTCTCCATACAGCAAGAGCAGGAGATTTTTGGAACTGAAGTATGAAGTTGTGCTGAGACTTTGAACGACAAGCTCTCATACCCATTATCCAAATGATATCCAAGCTGCAGTAAAAAAACCTCATTGGTATTTTGCAAGAATATATATATATATATACATATATATATATATATATACACACACACATATGAAGGGAAAGAAAAATTCCCAAATGACAATCTGATATTGCATCTCAAAACATTCTACAAAATTGCACATGCTGCACTAGGACCTGAAGTCCAAAGATACAGAAGCAATAGAACCTTACCTACACAAATGCAGGATAGCCCCACCAAAATAACCAGAATTAAGGTTTTCCTATGAATGGGCATGGTTTTCAGAGCTATCAGAACTTTACTGGCCACTTACAATAGCGTGACTCACACCTGATGGTCTGGAGATACAGCAAGCACTTAAAATGCCCGTTTGTATCCTCATAAACGTGTGGAGGGACACACTACTTTTACATGGAATTTCCTACCAGTAACATAACAACCTTATCAGTCTATGCTATTCAACATAGAAACCTTTTTTTCAAATTATGTTTGTTCCTTCCAGTGAGGTTGGTTAGAAAAAAAAGATTCCATTAGAATAAGAGGAACTAAAAAAGAAAAATATATCCCACAAGTCAATAGCTCCATTGATGAAGCACTTGGCTGAGAAAAGGAAGGGCAAGTTGCAGAAGCAATACAAAAACTTCTAACAGGTTCAGCCTGGGAGTACAAAGAACCACCCCCACAATTTCACACAGCAGTCTTCACTTTCTTATTGTCCCTTGAATTTTCTAGTTTGGACTCCAGGCTTTTCTGCATCAAGTTTATATATAGCTCTGGTTCTGGACACCTCCACCAATACCCACCTATTTTCCTAAGGTCAGCTTGGGGATCCTCACCTTCCAATGCTTTTAACATGAACCCATTCACAGTGTCTGTACCATTTTGTTGATGTAGCCCGCAAGCTCTTTGAGCCCTCAAAGTGCTGGCAGGTGTGCGACACAGCTCTGTAGTTTAGCCCAGAAGTTATGGAAATCCCCAGGGAACATGCTGGGTAATTACTCCTCCATGGGAGGGGATAGCTTCTTACATTATATTCTTAATATCAGGGACATTAAATCTACCTACTGGAAATTACTTTGATCAGGCAGTGTCTGCAGACCTCCATCAAGAGGACCTTCGTCATGCTAGAAAGCATGGAATACTGTAGGAAGCTCATAAAGGGGATGAAAACCCTGTAAGTTTCTCCTCTAGAGAGAGCCCTTCAAGAGCAGATGGTGTTACCATAATCCTCAGCAGGTGAGCTAGACGTTTGCCCCATAACCATATGTGTAAGGTTTCTCCTGAACATATAGAGAAACTGGTAAGATAAATTCTCTCAAGTCTGATTAAGATGAAATTGAGCTATGGACAGGTCTTCATGTTAAGCAACACTTTCATATACAGCTGCTGTCTGGGGGAGCAGAAGGAATTATACCCTATGGTGGTCATAGCTACCCACAGGGCAAACAGAGTGAGCAATGTGGGAAGTGGGTTTAACATGTGAGGACACTTGTGTAGTTGTTTCAGCTGGAGGCTCATAAGCAAAGGGAGCTATTTCAAGGGGAAGTCACTTTTTCCAATGAAAAAACTTTAAAACTTCACACAGAGTGGAGATGTTAACATTTATTGTTTTAAACTCCAGTTTCCATTTTTCCACAAGTAGACTTAAACTATAGGTCAATAAGTATTACAATGCTGACTGCAGTTAAAAGGAATCATTTTGGCACAAGTAGTAACAAAATAAACAGAATAAATAACCCTTTTTACACATGCTGAACAGAACAAAACCAACATGCAGTAAACTAATAAAATTCATACTCTGTACAACAACAGCTTAAGGTAGTCCTTACTAAATAGTACACATCATATTAGTAACATATACATAGTAGTAAAAATTGAAACTTTAACAAAATGCTTAATTCAAGCAAAACAGCGATGCAATATGAATCAACTCAAGATGTTGAACGGTTCCAAAGAAGCCCAAGATAGTGGTGAGTAAGCACACAACAGTGTACAAGACGACAGTCTCAACCAAGAGGTTGAACCTAATGGTTCTTCAGCCACATCCGTGTGTAGTTCCCTGCTGGAAACCATATCACATTGACATCTTCTTGAGTTTATGGCTGTTAAAAGAATGAGAGAACACACATAAATAATGACATCAGTCATAGGTTTCTCTCTCTGATACAGGACTCCCTGAGAGAATAGCTCAGGTAGAAAAAGGGACATGTGACATGGCTGTCCCTGAGAAGACTAAAAAGGAGGAGCCATGTCTAACAGGAGAGAGAAAGACAAACATGTTGAGCATCGCCATCAGAAGCGGCATTAGGAGATGTAAAAAACAGACTTTCATACATGCTCTGTTTTCATCAGCCAAGTGGTATTTAGATTTTTTTAGATTCCTACCTCAGGAAGAGGAGATGCTTCTTCACCCAGCCTTCTTTAGGATTTACACAGGCATTCCGTCCACTGTAGGTGTGGAAACTGGAAAAGAAGTAGTAGTAAAGAGATCGGTAAATGGTTAAAAGTCCCTGCTATTGCATTTGGTCAGAGACATGCATCATAGTTACTCTATATGGATACAGTAGCAACAAACTGCTTTTGTAAATGCTGGATAAATACTGAGTGCTCCACAACCCCTCCAATATTATATCAACAAAGAGAAACACCTAATGAAATTAAGGTGTAATAGCTGCTTCAGTTGCAGGGATCATTTTTTGCACCATAAAATTGTGTTCAATGTATTGGAACTACTGTGACAAAGAACTTCACTCGATACCAGAAATAATTTGTGAAACTAAGGACAAGAGTTGCTGTTGAGCTAAGATGACACATCAACATTTAGGAGTGCTAAAGCCTTGTAGAAAGAAAAGTCTGTTCTCTGTGAATTAAGAAAATTCTTTTGTCACTTATGCCTCTCTTTGGCAAGCCTGTGTTGGTTAGAGTGGCTCTCAGCTGGAGACGAAGCTTGTCATTGCATAGCTGATTCCTGAAAAGTCAGATCTGTTATTTACATTGCACAGCTGCCAGTGAGTTAGTAGTCCCTATCAAAATGAGGCTGTGTATTTTGTTTACAGCTATCACATACAATTTGTTAACTTAATTTCATGTTTTAAAAAAGCAAGAAAAATCATATTTATAATGTTCAAATCATTGTTTCTGCTCAGACAGAAAAAAAAGAGAGAATCTTCTGAAAAGTAACTTACATGATTGCATGGATATCACAGACTTCACTGGAGAGCTGTTCAGTATAACCCTTTAGTGCCCATCGAGGCAGACGCACTTTGGTGTAAGACAGGCAGCAATCCTGGTTGCTTTGTGCTGGAACAAAATAAATTGACAAAGTTAATCAAACCCATTTGGACCACTCTGTCATGTGCTCTTCAGCCCCCTGACTATCCAGCTCCCCATCGACAGAAGAGGAGGACTAGGCAGCATATTTTCTGGAAATCATGAATCTTTTTCCCTCCTCCCTTGTCCAGCTGTGAGCACAGACACCCCGGTATGACTGGCACACAGGAGAGCAACACCAAGAACCAATTGCTGGGGCTGAACACCCATGCTCACTCACCTTCAGAGGTGCCACACAGGAGCAATACCAGGAGCCCCAACAGGGAAACCAGGACCAAGCTCTTGCTGCTGAAGCCAGCCATTTCCACTCCACACAGTTGTGCTCCTGTGAGTGCTGCCTGCCTGTCCTACCAGCCTTGCTGCACCTCCACCTGCTTATAAAGGGGTGGTGGGAACGGCGGGAATTCACACGCGGGCGGGTTCCACTGTCATCAGCGGGTTTCCCCACAGCAAATTCCATTGTGCCCGATGTGGCCCCAGCACACCTTCCTGGTGCTATAACCAGAGATAGCAGTGTGCTGGGAAATTTTTTTATTTTTTTTAAAAGTAGGTTAGAAGATTAAGCCAAAAAGAAAAGGAAATAAAAGTCTGTGAGGTAATGGTTCTGTGGGTGAAGCATGTGTATTTTTAGGGGTAGGAGTGTGGGTTGTGAAATGAGGAAAGTCAAACGTAGGTAACTCTTGATGTTACCTACAGAAACTGCTATCTGCTGTGTTCTAGTTTAATGAGCCCAGTCTGGGGGCAGAGGGAGGTGGGCCTAACCCAGACATTTGTTTCAGCATGGCATGCTCACAGGAGCTGGAAAAGTCTCAGCGATGATATCAAAGCACTATGTTTATGTTTCCTGCTAGGCCAACACAGTAACATCAGGCTTTCCGGATTACTACTTTCTGAGCTCTAGATTGTGGTATTGGTGGAACCACGTAGGCAACATTGAGTACTCATGGAAATTGATTTCTTTTATCATATATTCACTGTCATCACTTTCTCTCACTTTGTCACACATCTGAACTATTTCATCTCAACCAGAGTTAGCTTAAAAACAATTTGAAATAGGACTGTATTTTCTACTGAAACTGTACTGTCCAGAATGCACCAGTGCCGCTTCATAAGCAATAGCTGTATTGTGTTGCTTTCCCATGCCAAATTGTACCCAAATATTGTGACTCCTGAGCATTCAGCTAGAATATACACAATCTTAAAACTGCCTCGTGGCTCAGGGGAAACCGCCCCCCCCCCCGGAGAGGTTCTGTCATTGCTGCAAGTACACTGCTTGAGCTGCTACTTTGCAGTGCCAGTTGGCGACCTGTGTGAAATGAATGTGATGGCTGCAGGCCATGTCCCAGCCAGCTAGTGTATACAGGAACTGCTGGCAGCTCCAGGTAGTCACACAGTAACTACACAGTAACCTGAGCTTTAAGTAGCTTCTCTTAAGGCAGAGCTCAGGGACAGAGTCATAGTCACCTCACGATTACATAGAATCATAGAATGTACCCTCTATTCTTCATAGTCTGCCAGTACATCTCACAAAGTGCGAGCTTCTATTATCTCTTCCTCGAAATGTAGAACAGTTGAACTCTAGAACAGATTGTTATTCAGAAAAGTTAAAGTCTCTATAGAATAGCCAGGATTTAGGACAGCTCATGTGGCCAGGGTGCACATGAGAGGTCTTGCAGCATGCATTGCATCACAGTAGGGAAGCTTCTCCTCAGAGCCACTGCCGCTGGCCAAGGCACAAAGGAAGAGGCAACAAAGATCCCATGCCCTGATGTACACTGCTTTGTGTAACTGCTCTATGGATCACAGTAAAATGCCATAAAAATGCATAGAGATCAATGCTCTCGGTGTGCAGCTACTTCTGAACTGTTTTAAGGACAATCTGTCAGCATTAGGCAATGCTACAAAATAGCTAACTAGTATGGTAACACCTGCAGTGATGGAAGTTCAGCTTCTTAGCTTTTTCCTTCCCATAGAGATAGGGGTGGTTAAACATTAATTACTTATAGCTATTTATAGATTGCCTAGTATCAAGAAGCATCAGGTTGGCATCTCCCCCATCAGCATCAGTTTTTGTTTTGCTTTGGTTTTTATTTTTAAACTGGCTGTCCAGTAACAACACGGGATCATTTTTTCATTACTATATCTGAAGCAGGAGTTGGCATATCCAATCTCTGTGAAGCAACTGCCTTTAAGAAGATATGAAAATTAGGCACTAGGTTATCGACCTGCATTCCTCCACTTCCACCCGCCCATTTCACTTGTGACCATACTAGGAAAGCATCCAGCTACTTTAGAAAGAGAACTTTCTAAGATTGTCAAGATAGTGACCATGTCTTCTTATCCATAGATTAGGATGAAGAGCATCAAGAGCACAATAATTTTTAAAAATTGCTGACAAAGCCTTGAAAAAAAAAATCAATTTGACTCCTGTCTTGCTAATGTACTTGTTACTCCCTAAGTTCAACTCTTCCCCATTAGTTGGAAATTTGAGATGTTATTAAGATGATTATAATGTTTATTGATTAGCCAGCATTTTTTTTTAAAGCTAAAACCTTAATTAGCTAGTAACACCACCACTATTATTACCAATACTACTTCACAATTATATCACTTCAAGTAACACTGAGTTACTATCCTATTACTTAGTATTGATACAGTGGTTACAGTAATATGTTAATATATTTTATAATAAATATATTTTGGTTTAGCATAGGATGGGAACAGTTAGACTTGATGATCTTTCCCAATCTTGTAATTCTGTGATAGTGTTTAATTGACTATGAACTAAGTGCTATTAAATAGCAATCCTGCTGCCTTGCCTCCTGTACAATTATAGTGTAAGTCTGTTCTTCCTTACAAGTTCGTCCCTTCTTACATCCCCTATCCAGCACTGCCTTTCAGACCTAGACCTGGAGAGTCTGGTGGGTTGTCCACAGGGGTTGCCCCTAGCATCCTGGGGAGCTTGGGCTCCACAAACTGGCTTCACCACTACCCAGAGGCAACCACACTCCTGATGTCAAAAGATACTCCTATTTCTTGCTCTCCTTCTTTATTTTATATCTTATTCCCCATTTTTTTCCTTTTCTTGAAACCCTCTTTTCACCACCTGTGTATCTCCTGTCCTCTGCTCAGACTTCACCCAAATTAAGAACTTGACCCAATTCCTTTTCCTCATTGACCCCAAATTCATTACAACTATACCCAACTTTGGTTTCCTTTGCCATGTCCTAGGAAATTACAGCTTAACCTGTGATTACTGATACTGTTATCTATATGATCTTGCATCTCAAGTCTCCCTTCTCCACTACAGCTCTATTTCTTCTCCATTCAGTACTTTTTGGAAAGAATCTTCTCACCTGAGCTTTGACACCCTTACCTACTCCTAACTAAGCACAAGCACTATCAATGACATCACCCACTTCGTGGTCATCCCCTACTTCTTCCCTCAGGCAGTTTTCATTGAAACTCTGGTCCCACAGGAGCGCACGGACGGTGTTGTGCCTCTTGTCACACCAAGATTCTTGTTCATGATATTCTTTTTATCTCTTGGTTTGCCTGATTTAGGAAATTAGGTTAAGATTTAGATTTAGAACAAAAGCAGGGCCCCAACTTCAGGATCAGTGTCCTTTTATTTGTACTCTGTGTGTACAAAGTACCTTCAGTTTATTTGCACAAAGTAGGTTAAAAAAAAAATCAAAAAAGGTTTAATGCAGACAGCTGAAGAAAGTTGCCTGCTAGGTCCTGATGTGACTCAAGACCATATCTTATCAGTCTTTACATTTGCAAGTCCATAATACAAACAGAAGGCAAAAGAATATGAAAACAGGGAGGCGTTGTGTGTTCAAGGGAAGCAATTATTCCCCGTGGATGAGGGGACAGTGACTGTTGTGCACCCTGACCCCAAGACTTTGGTCTTGGTTTCCCTGAGCACCTGCCTGACCAAGTGAGGCCGTAGAGCCTGGGCGGAAGACTGCAGCATAGGAGAAAGACTAGGCCGCTGGGCTCCAGGGCAGCAACCAGCACCTCAGTCTGTTCATGGGCCAGTTCTTGGTCGTCATTGCAAGGCCAACATATTGTGTTTAGCGCCTTAATACTGATGGAATTAGGAGGCTGCACATGGACCGTGGATCAGGGAGGGGGCTACCAGGTCAGGGGGTGCCATTATTCCCCTGCGCTGCGGCCTGCAAGGCTGCATGTGGAGGGCTGTGCCCAGAGCTGCCTCAGAGCAGCACAGCCGAAGCACAAGAGGCAGCAGCCACAAGTTGCGAGAAGGGAAATTCTCAACAGACACAGTGAAAAACTCTCTTTGGGGGGTGTATGTGTGTGAAGCACTAGGACAGGTTTCCCAGAAGGGGATGTGAAAGCCCAGTTTGAATATTCTTAGAGATATTCAAACCTCAGCCGGACTTGGCCCAGCACTGAGCATGATCTTATACCTGGGTTCCTCCACAAGCCACACATTTCTCTGGTTTTGTTATGTTTAACTCCCCTTTTTTTAGCTTCCTAAGTTACTTCTCTCTTCCCAACTTTCCTTTGTTGTAAATTTCTCCGCTTCCCTCCCTCCTGCTTTCCCTCCTCAGATCCCACCACAAACCCTGCTCTCCCCCCCATTGCTGCACTCACAGTAAGACAACATGCCAAAACACAGATCAAAGTTTTCAGCCTCCTCTGAACCTCCCGTCCCATTGTTCCAGGGACCAGAGGGAACCATGTGAACCCCTTCTTCATGTATGATAAAAGATGAGGCTAAGACAGCCTAGGTGCTAGTGCTGTGAAGCCGTGGAGCAGTTCAGTTAGAGCTGCTAAAGGAGAGGAAATGCACCAGGGAAGACTAAGCCTTTTCCAAGATAATATTGGGAAACTGATAGTTCTGAGCAGCTTGGGAGTGTTTAAGAGGAGAGGTGGGGAGTCAGACTGCTCTTGGACGTCAGCTGCAAAGCTGCAGCCTCTCTGTACCTACTTCCCTTGGTCACCAGGCTGCTCTCTCTTGGTAACACAGTTCCTGTTTTACCCCAAAGGGCTTTTACTCCCAGAAGTACTAGCTGAAAGCTTAAAGTGCTGAAGAGAATTAATAGCTCAACCTTGACAAACATCCCAGTACCAGTGGAAAAATGGACATTATTTCAGGGGGGGTTGGCTTGCCCTAGCACTCTGTTGCAGAGCAGCACAGAAGCAGGCCACCTATTTTACAGATACATATGGAGTTGTCTCTGTTTTCATTCAAAAATCTGATTTTTCATTCAGAATCTTGCATATGAGAAGGCATATCCACATGGGAAATTCAGAACTGTACATTATTTGAAGAGCAGTTTGAAATGCTTTGAAACTGTAGTCCCACAATGATAATGTTTGACTATGAACTCTGCTATGAGATCCCAAAACAGCCATATGGAAGCAAGACTTAACACACTCCATTAACTTCAGAAGAGAGACACAGAGAAGAAATTTTTAATTATCAACTGTTCGATTGATAGACTACAACTCAAAGTAACATATTTTTTATTTAGATCTAATATTAAATATGAAAGATTTAAAAAAACCAAACTATTCTTACCTACCCTGATGTTAGACATTGTCTATAATACCTTTACCTGTCTCCTACAATAAGATGAGAAACTTAGTGACAGTTTTTAATTTACTGGTAGCAGTTTACCAAAATCTCCATTTTCATTCATCCTTTCAGAGACATTTGATTTATTACATATTACTGCCTTTATTTGAACTGTTGAAAATAAAGTATTACAGCAATACAGCTGAATAACCAGGAAGGATAAAACCAAGCAGGGGAAATTCCCCGTAATTTCTGTAATTTCCAATGGTTTAGGACACCTTTGACAGAGCAAAGGGCAGAACAAGGCACTAGTTCAAAGGAATAGGGCCAAGTGCAGGGATTTAATTATTGCATAACTTCCAATGATGAAATACATAATAAATGCCAAGCACAGAAGTTCCACTGGGAGCTTACGCAATACCTCCCAAGCTTTGGCAGCTGTGATGCAATTCAGTGATTTCATGCAGTTCAATGCTTGCATCACTAACAAAATTCCTTATCTGAAGGAAGAAACCAATTTTCACTAATTATACATTGCACTTCATAAGGAACAGATCTAGAAATACTATTGAACGACATTGGTTTGATGCAACTATGGACACGTTATATGTCTGTTGGG
Source organism: Zapornia atra (assembly GCA_013400835.1). Classification (NCBI taxonomy): domain Eukaryota; kingdom Metazoa; phylum Chordata; class Aves; order Gruiformes; family Rallidae; genus Zapornia; species Zapornia atra. The sequence goes on along the minus strand of VZTU01024756.1, from coordinate 187,328 downwards.
AGCAATGAACTTCTATCTATCAGCAGTACAGGTTATGAGGAGACTGCTGCATCTGCTGTGAAAATCCTGGCATCTACCCTAGCATTGCTGGTTGCTTGCTGATACATAGAATCCTAGAATGGCTTGGGTTGGAAGGAACCTCAAAGCCAATCTAGATCCAACTCCCAGCCATGTGCAGGGACACCCTCCACTAGACCAGGGTGCCCAAAGCCCCAAACAACCTGGTCTTTTGAACACTGTCAGGAATGGGGCAGCCACAGCTTCTATGGGCAACCTGTGCCAGTACCTCAAAACCCTCACAGTGAAGAATGTTTTCCTAATATCTAATGTAAAACTGAATCTCCTTTAGCTCAAAGCCATCACCCCTTGTCCTGTCACTCCATGCCCTTGTAAACAGTCTCTTCTCCAGCTTTCTTCTGGAAAAGAATGAACTAATTTTTTACATATGTACAGGAGCTGAGTATCAAGTGTTCTAAGGCTAGATTTCTTTATTTCAAAATTCACCTATAGCCCCTTCTGGTAGCCAAGGACCTTTTCAGAGAAGTGGATCTCTCAAAATAGAATGCAAAAGCTATGGTTGGAAAGGAGGGTTAAAAAACCCCACAAACTAGTCAAAAGAAGAAATCAAAAACTGCCTACCAAGCCCTAGGTTACATATTCTATCTCCCTGCCAGTCTAAAATCTTTTGTGTCATAATAAGCTTCACAAAATAAATTATTTGACTGATATGTTTCTGACCACTAAAGTAGGAAAGAGGCAGCTTTCTGCGTAACCTCTACAAAGGTGGGGAAGAAGAGGAGGAATCACTCGAGAGGATACAGTGTGTTTCCTCTGCAAGGCACTGAGACCACGAAGTGTCATTTATAGGCAAAAAATAACCTGCTGACAAAAAATAGCAATTTACTATGATTTAGAATGACTTACTCCAGTAACATCTTGCAATCTTCACAAAAAAAGCTGTCAGCACCCTCTTAGCACTTGAGTCATCATACAACCCCATTGAAACTAAGCCTGAAGCTTCTGTTTTTCCTACAGGCCCCACCTCACCACCTTTACATACGTCAGTCAGTGCTCTGCTGCTGTGTTGTGGCTGAGAGTTTCCCAGAGATGTACAGATCCCAAAGAAGATCTGGAAAAAGATAGTGGCTGGGCCCAAATCCGTAGCCCAAACATCATGGTGCCTTTCAGTACTAACAAATGAGGGTTTGCACTGAAAAATGTTTAATTCAGAAAGAGGAAAAAAGATTCTATTCCTTGGTGATATGCAACATTTTCCAGATTTTGATAATCAGTAGATAAGAATAGAGGTAGGCAAAAAAAATCTGTACTTAAAAATCTTCATTAGAAATGCAGTTTTAGGTGGGCTGAAGCCAGTCATGAATTCATTTGAGACAAGAGGAATAGCTTTATCTAAAAAAATATAGAGAATAATTTAGAAAATGTGAAGCTTCTCTTTTCTCAATTCTATGTTTGCTTCCCAAAACAAACCAACCCAGGGGAAAAAAAAAAAGGATAAAAGAGAGGATAGCTAAGTGACATGAAATGGTAAAGCTTTAAGTTAACCAACAGAACTCATTAACTGAAGGATTTACTGTCACACTTGACACACAGAACATTTGATCACTTTGAACTACTTTGTACATACTTCACACAGCTAGCATTTTTCATGTGTTACTGGAAGACTAGTTTAGAAATGTCCAGTAGCACCTATTATTTTGGATCACCAAAAAAAAAAACAAGTTCATTTTTAATAGATATTAGTTGACACTGCTGAGTTGCTGCATCATGACCATTGGCAGAGTAGCCATTGGCATAGGTATTCTCAGGGCAAGTACTGCAATCATTGCAGCTTTGTGAGCATTACACAGTTACATTTTAGGGACTTTCCTGTGGGGAGATTTTAACCACAGCTACCCAAAACAGCTGGCTCAGACTTCTCCCTGGGACAAGAGTCCTGCTCTTTTTCCAAGGAAACCACAAGCCTGCATCCTTCCATTCCAACTCTTAAGGGTTCAGTTGCATAACACAACAAATAGTGCCTTGCTTATCCTTCTATACCCTTAAAACTCCTTTTCTGAACCTTAATCCTCATCTCTTCATTTGTACAAGAGGTTTTGGAGGCCCTGAAAAGGGAAGCCTTGCCCTAGCTCCCATTAAGGAAACATCTGCCAGGGTAATTTTCCTCTATCTCTATGAGGTTTTCCCTTGACTGCTTCAAGCATATCTTGCTTGTCCTTATTTTCAAAGTCTTTCTCACCTTACTGCTTGCCCAGACAACTCCAGTCAGCCACAGCAGTGCCCTGTGGGTTAGTTCCTTGGCCAGGGCTTTAAGGAAGGCGCTGTTCCCAACCACGCAGGACTGCGCACAAGCTTGAAGGGCTCCTGGAAATAAAAAGGGCTCGTTCTGCAAGAACCAGAGCCAGAAAAGCTGCTCAAACACAAGATAATTTGTTGTGGTTTTGTGTGGCGGGGTTCAGGTGGAGGAGGGAGTGGCTGCAGGGGTGGTTTCTGCCAGAAGCAGCTAGAAGCTCTCTGCAGGCCCAACAGAATAAACACCACCCAACTCAAGGCCACCACTGACCAAGGCGGAGCCAATTGGTGACGGTGATGGCACCTCTGGGAATCACATTTAGGAGGAAAAAAAAATGCTTGCAGCAGCTTGCCACCAGAGAAGGGAGTGAGAAGATGTAAGAAACTGTGAGGTCAGTGAAGAAAGGGGGTGAGAAGGTGCTCCAGGCACCAGAGACAAAGATTCCCCTGCAGCCCGTGGAGAAACTCATGGTGGAGTGGGCGCGGTGACCTCCACAGCCCATGGAAAAGGATGGGGAGCAGAGACCCCACCTGCAGCCTGTGGAGAGGCCCCACACTGGAGCGGGTGGAGACATATGGAAGACACTGTGACCTGCACAGAAAGGACTCACATTAGAGACGTCCATGGAGGACTGTCTCTTGTGGGTGGGACCCCACACTGCAGCAGGGGAAGGATGTGAGGAATGCATCCCGCTCCCCCAACTAAGAAGGAAAACAACTGGTGAGGAACTAACTGAAACCCCATTACCTGGTTCCCCCCTGCCCTGCACCACTCAAGGGGTGGGGGAAGGGGGAGAGAAGAGAGAAATCATTAATAAAGTGAAATCTGCTAAGAAGGGAGGGAGGAGGTGTTTTAAGATCTCATTTTACTTCTTGTCCTACTCTGGTTTCACTGTGTGTGTGTAGTGTAATAGATAGGTTTTTTCCTTTCTAGGCCATGCTGAGTCTGTTTTGCCCATGACGCTAATGGCTGAATGATCTCTCCCTGTCTTTACCTCAACTCCTAAGGCTCTCAATATATATTTTCTCCCTCTGTCCAGCTGCAAAGGGGAGTGATAGAATGGCTTTGGTGGACATCTGGCTTCCAGCCAGGGTCAAACCACCACAATGTTTTAAGCCAAGCGATCTGGCCTTGACAATAAATCTATTCCAAAATGACCTGTTTTACAAGAACATTTTCATCTCAAGTTACTAGACTTAGCCTTCCTTGGATCAGAGAATGGTCCTTTTTTATCATCTTTATACAGAGCCTAGCACACCAAGGACCCAGGCTTCAGGATACAACAGCATAACTGCTGCCTTTGAAATGACTAACAGGAGGAATCAAAGCACATGGGAAAAAAAATCTTAATTCTTTATGAAAGGGACAAAACCCAACACACTGTTGTTGGGGAGGGGGAAACCAACAAAAAACCCCAACAACCCCAGAACCTCCCCAGTACACTGAAAATGTTTGGTCACTGTTATCCAAACTCTTGTAAGTTGGCAATAACTCAAAGTATTAGAAGAATCCAGGACATTATGAGAACAGGAATTCTTAAAGCAAACACTAGCAGCATGATGCATTTATTTAAGTCTCTCACAAATATCATTAGACATTTAGCAGTAAATGAAGCATCCAGCCAGTTATGTGCACTTCTCAAAGTGTGACAAATGTTCTTCCAGCAGGACGTTGTATTACCTGAGCTGCAGCAATGATGCAAAGTCTCCCACAGTGTTTGTAATGTGAGATGCACCTTGAGGGGAAAAAAAAAAAAGGTAGAGATGCTGAGCTGAAACTTCCTACACACACAGAGTTTTGCAAATGCAAATTTGCATCTCTGAAACGAGATGTCCATCCGTGACGACAGGGCAGAATCTGCCACTAGTGGGAGGTCTATAGGATAAGTGTATGAGAGAACACGCCTCAGAAAGTCCTCTTTCAACACAGAAAGTTACTTAGAAATCCTTTCAGGTTTTTCCTCTCATTTCTCTTTGGCAATCTACAGTAAATCACCGCTAGCAACTAAAAGTATTCGCCAAATTAAATGAGATTTCTTTGACCTCTATATATTTTCCTTTTTGTTATTTAACTGGAGATTAAGAAACAATAAAAGGCCAAAGCCAAGTTAAGAGTGCACATTGAATTAGATTGTATAGTGTCATTACAAACAGTGCAAATAGGACTGCAAAATCATCAGGTCCAATCATCAAGTAGCAAACTTAGAGATCTGGGGGTTTTTGGGTGCTGGGACATGCATACTTACAGGCATCCATCCATGACTGAAGTGCCCTTCACACTCTAAAGGTGAAGCTTAATAGACTCTTTTATTGTCTTCCTTGTTTCCTAAAAGCATGATTTTTACACATTTTTCTGTTAACAGTGTTGAACAATGATCACATTGAATTACAAAGATGAGGGGGTTTAAATTTCTGTTAAAAAAAAAAAAAAATCAGCAAGAGTTGGCACAAGCTCTATAGCCAGATACTAACTGCCACATGGACTTTGGCTGGCTTATCAGTCATGTGGTGATAATAGCTGTCATGGGAGTGACCTGTGGCTGGCACTGATGAGAAAACAGGCCACAAGTTTGGGAACATTTAGTACTTCATGAAAGCAGTTGTTTCATTCGTACATGGAACATGTAGCTCATACCAAGGAAATATTAAGCAAAACGTTATTAGCCACAGAAAATAGGCATGTTTCATCCACATCATTTGCAGAACTGAAGAGCTCAAAGCCAACTTGTGAACCACACTGACAATCTTAAAGTGATGAAGAAAGGTAGCTTTGCAGTCACAACAAAAATTCAACCACTTCTTTCTTGATGGATTGTTTACTCTCTGCTTCATCCAGAAATACCATCAGGCTGCTGTTCTTCATTTAAACACTGATGGCTTCTATGCCAGTAGAAGAGCTGACAGATATACTGTGTGTGGGGCACAGCGAAACTAGAGCCCAGTGCACCCACCCACAGCCAGAACTTGCACCACCAGCACTCAGCAACCACCATAAAATTTTGAAATAAAGGAAAATCCCCAGAAAATTCACACTGCTGAAGTTGTAATTCCTGTCCTCTGGAAGGGAAATGTAAGGAAAACAAAAGGAACTACTTAAGGCATAGCCTATTCTTCTGTAAGCCTTTCTGCCCTGCTGTAACAACAGGAAGACTTTGATCAATTTCCAGTAAACTTTGGGTTTCAGGTCCCTGTCTTAAAAGCTTCAAGGAAGTATATTGCTACTAGTACAACTGCAACTGAAATTTGGATGTTAGGACTAAAATATACCCTGATGCCAAGAAGGACACCATATATAAGACAGTATTTTTCTGCTCAAGCCTAAACATTTTACCATCTAGTCAGCTTACCTAATTGATTTTTTTGTTGTTGTTCAAAAATAGTTTTGAACCATAAGAACCAAGGTTGAAAATGTTAAAATTTAACTTTCTGGCATTCTCAGATATATAAATGAAAAGGGAAGGTGCTGCAAAGCTCACATACAGCTTCAGCTGGAACAGTGAATTATCAGCAGAGACCTTCACATGCTGGAATACTTTCTGTCTCAGTTCCGTGGCTCCTCAGGACCACACTGCTTGGCACTGCGGGGAGAGCAGAGCTTGCTTGTGCCAAGTGGAGTGAGAAAGTGAAGGGGATCTTGCTTAACTAACAAACGCGGTCCTCAGACAGGTTTATTTGGAAACCTACCAACAACTCTGACAGGTTTTCGCAAGAGACATGGAGCAAATCAGAGAGCTGCAATGCGGGTCACTGGGATGCAAATAAGGATGCCATACATCCCTGTAAAGTCTTGGCAGTGCTCCCAAAGGGGCATGCAGTGTAAGCCGGATGCTACTTCCCCAGCCTCTCACAACTATGGAGGCGTTGACCAGTCACCTACATTTAATTCAACAATGAACTGTAGCCAAAGGAGGAGAAATTCTGACTGGTGATTTACATGGCAGAAAGCTAAAGATACTGAATTTAACTTTCCCTGGCCAATAACAGGAGATTAAAAGGGTAAAGCTCTCCTTTCAACCCAGCACTGGCCTAAAGTTAGCAGTGTACAAAAGGAGACATAAAGCATGGCTCTGCAAGCAAAGTAGGTTCAACCAGTCTTGATAAACTCCTCAGAAAACTTCTATGTTACATGCTATGTCAGTAACACTTTAGAGCAAGAGCTCCAGGCCTTACTTATATAAACACCCAAGTATGCCACCACCAAAATACTGCCTGTAGGAAAAAGGAATTAACCACTTTCCAAATGTCTCAAGGTGATAATGACACAGCTGTTAGTTCCAGATAATAGAATCATAGGGGTTGGAAGGGACCTCAAGAGATCATTGGGTCCAACCCCCTGCCAAAGCAGCTCCCCAGCTCATATTGCACAGGTCAGCATCCAGACGGGGCTGGAATATCTCCAGAGATGGAGAGTCCACACCCCCCTGGGCAGCCTGTCCCAGGGCTCCCTCGCCCTCACTGGGGAAAAGTTCTTCTCCATGTTGGTGCGGAACTTCCTGTGCTCCAACTTGCAGCCATTGCCCCTTGTCCTGTCCCCACAGACACTGAAAAGGGGCTGGCCGTTTCCCCCTGCATCCCATGCTTAAGATATTTATAGACATTAATAAGGTCCCCCCTTAGTCTTCTTTTCTCCAGGCTGAACAGTCCCAGCTCACCCAGCCTTTCCTCATAGGGGAGATGCTGCAGGCCCTTCATCATCTTTGTAGCCCTTCTCTGGACTCTCTCCAGGAGGTCCCTGTCTTTTTTATCCCAGGGAGCCCAGAACTGGACACAACACTCCAGGTGGGGCCTGACCAGGGCAGAGCAGAGTGGGAGGATCACCTCCTGTGCCCGGCTGGCCCCACTCCTCCTGATGCACCCCAGGATCCCATTGGCTCTCTCAGCCCCCAGGGCACACTGCTGGCTCATGGCCAACCTGCAGTGTTACCAACAGCCACTATCCTGCATGGTGCAAATGGCAACAGGCATGAGTAAGAAGAGCAGCTGGACAACAAAGAAGGGCATTAGCCTCCTGCAAGCAGCAGTGTAGTGAAAAAAATAACCTTCCAGCATTACTTTTTAGTAAGGAAGCACTCTACATTTAAACTAAGTACCTGAAACATTAATTTGCTTGAAAACATTTTCACTCTTACCTGCTGGAGTAATTTCTAAACCAGACTTTGCATAAGCATGTTAAGTGTCTCAGACAAAAAGCATTCGAGCCCAGCACGTGAATGTGTCCCTGCCTTGGGAACTCCGCATGAGAGGTGTGTTATGAAACCCTCACCTATGCACCATGGGGTTCAGGCTCCAGCTGCAAACACCAGCTCACTCCCAAAATGGGCATGTGGTGCATGAGAAAAGATAAAGATCCGTTCACCCATAAATCAAAAAATGAACTTACCCCATGGACACTTCTTGTCTGAAGAATCCAACAAAAAGGCAGTTTAAGCTTTGTTACTGCCATTGCAACCTTTCTGTGCACGGGCTGTATTTGGCCACCAATCGTGAAAAATCTTCAGTATTAGCCATAGGAGATTTTCTTCACTCTCACTCTTTAAGGGGTTATGGTACCCATTCTTCAGAAAGTATAATACTTTGATTTGAAACATCTCTTCTCCTGATTTAGGCAGGCATGAAGAAGCAGATGTGATTTGGGAGCTGAAGGTCAGTGCCTAAATCAGCACTTAAGTCAGCTCCCAACCAGGCAGTTTGAGAGAGATGTACCACACAAGGTGAGGTGAGGCTCTCAGCCTTGGTGCCAACCTGTGAAATGCCAGAGATCAAGCCCAAGGGGCAGCAGAGGTACCAGAGTGACAGAGATTTCCAGTGTTCTCTTGCTGCCTTTCCTTCCCCTCCTCTCATCAGAATTTTCCTGTCTCTCTGGTACATTAGAGACCATATTGCATTAACCCTTTAGGATACACTACTACTATAAAACTCATGTTTTTTTTCTCCAGCTCTTACAGTCTTCCCTTCCCCAACTGAACAGAATCGGGATGCCAACTACAAACGGATCCCTCAGCCTACCTTTCATGCAGAAGAGCACTTCTGCTTCCAACCAGACTACATTCAAACTCAGCATAAAGGGCAAGCTTGAAACCCAGCAACCAAGCTCCATTGCAAATAGCTTGTGACACAGGGCTCAAGTTGACCGAAAACTTGCATAAGCCAATCAGTTTTACTGTCCCACATTCAGCATTCAGATGTGAGTCAGTGAAAAGGATGAAATTTTAGGTAGAAACAAGATGGCCTAAGAGTATGGAAAGAACAGCTCATAGAGAACAGAAGGGTGGTCTGAAAGCAGAAAAAACAAACATCAGTGGTTGGAAGCTACTTAAATCATTCTTTCTCATTATTACATTACAGGAAAAACAGATTTTTGGGGTTTTTTTCAGTGCTGAGAAATCTAAGTTGGATTCTTACTTCAGTCAGTCAGTCAGTGCAAACCCAGAGTAATGCTATTCACTTCAAGAGTTCTCTGCATTTCAGCAAGAGCTCTTAAGATAACATAAAACACAGGTATATAAAGCCTCTGTCACATCCTACAGCTACAGGTTCAATTAAACACGCAGAACCAAAATAGCTCTGGAATCAGTGTAAGGCAGTGAGTGATGGCTAGGAAAGATCCAAAAAGAATCATTACATTCCTTTCACACCTGAGTTTCATGTGCATCACAACAGCTCACAGAAGTTACAGCAGTGTCCCAGACAGTAGATTAGATGGATTGATGGACAACAGGTCAGCAAAAAAATGATAGAGACGTCAAGGCAGGGATGGTCCCTCTAACATCACTACTCCCATAGTTTTGAATGCTGAGGAGGAGGAGGCAAAGAGACTGCAAAGTGTAATGAAGGCTGGAGGCAAAGGACTGGGCAAATCATTGGACCCAGCAGGGAATTTAGTGTGTTTTTCCTGTTCATGTCTAACTCTCTAATGTTCCTGTACCTTTTTACTGTGTATGAACTAAGAGGCTGCCCTCATCTGAAATTATTGGATAATTCACTGTTATTTACAAATTTGTCCTTTTCCTACTGCATTTGTTGTATTCCTAATTACTATATCCTTCATTACAGACCTAATATGCTATTGGACCAGGGTGGGAGTGGATCTAGGTTTGTAGGTACATACTTTTTGTGCAAATCTGTACATTTTGGATCATATCCTTTGCTGTTGTGAGTCCAGCAGGATCTTCTGAAGATGACTATGGAGCCACCTCCATCTTCAGTAAACGGTGAGAACCTGCACAATCAAAAGATCTGAGAAATCTGGTAAGAAGTTGAGGGGAAGCAGAGCAGAGTGTTTTGCTTAAGCTGTGTATTTAGCAGGGAAACATTTCAATCTTATAACGCTGGTATCTGTTCTCCTTCATCTCTGTCATTACCCACACATAGCTACTGCTCCATCTTTAATATAGACCAGTTTGAGGCAAAGGTAGATCCCAAGCCATGTACCCTGTCAAATAGAACCAAAATTCTTTGGAAACAGGATTAGCTCTAGTTTTTCTGCCAGCCAAGTACAAAACCGTAGTCTGGGCCTTGATTTACTGCTGCCTTTGGGCAAGGACAGGCCAGGATTATCTGGCTGTTCCTTTAAGGGTGCTGAAAGTAAGCCAGCCGGATATGTTTTCAAAGGAGGTGTCATCAGAGCAAGCTGAAATACCAGAAGAACAGGAAAAGCACAAAACCCAGAGTCCAGTAGCTGCAATAGACACAGGGCAGCCAGAAGAGAGATTTGGAAGTACTAAAGGACACCTTTCCCTTGGCAGTAGGAAAGAAAGAGCACCAGCAGACAAGGTATGATTATATTTGAACTTCTGAAATCCTGCAGCGAAAGAGGCAGGAAAAAAACAGAAAGCAGCCTGGTGGGATATGGGGGTCTGGGTCAGGCTGTGTGGGAGAGGAGCTGACAGCTGCCGCACTAACCAAGAATTGGTGGGGGGAACAAGCAGCAGAGGATTGTTTTGCTGCAGAACGACACCAAGGCACCCCACCATCTCTCCATAAATTGAAAAAACCCCTAGATTTATAAAAGACTAACTGACCCCTCATGGGTGACTGAGTGGAAACAACTTGAATCCCTCCTCCTTAAATACTGATGTACAGACCTCCCTGTCAGAGGTCTGTGGTCATGAATGCAGAAAGGCACAGTTATACCAGCTGAGCTGGGGCTGCAGCAGAGCTCTTCAGTGACAGCAAAGTGCTGGGGTGCGAGGTGAGCTCACACCCCACTGCAGCCCGAGTGACACCCACCTCCCACTCCCTGAGGGCAGAGTGGGCTGCCCCAAAAGCCTGCAGCCCACTGCATTTCCCAGCTCAGCATGAGTGGCAGGGTTTTTTTTTTGCACAGCTACTTAAATTAGGTGGGAAACTTCTGACTTGTCTACCAGCCTAACACAGGAGCCTCGAAGGGTAAATCTACAGAATAGAGGTACATGTCTAGTAGAAAACCCCAATTAGTTCGTGGGCTGGGACTGGAGGGGTGCAGCAACCTGGGCACACCTCAAGTTTTTTCTGTACACAGCTCAAAATGAGGATTACTGCACATGATGGCATAGCCCTGCCACAGATGGGCAGCATTGGAGGTGCCTGGGAATACAGCGCTTTTCCCCGCTCACCTCTTAGGGTGCAGGGCATTGTGAGAGGATCCATGAGATCTGCTGCCTTTGGGGCACTCAGAGAAATAGTGACAAGACCTGAAACAGACCAGAGTAGAGTCTAGGCTGGGAAAAAATATAACTGAAGTCACCAAGTTAACTTATACAAATATTCTTTATTGCAGTGCTAGAGATGCTCTTCATCTCCCCTCTTCTTAATGACTTTCTCAGAACTTCGCAGTACCACATGAAACTTTCACACAACATTAGGATGCTGTAACACTTAAATGATTATCATGTGAAAGTGAGGGGATGTTATGGTGACTAAGTGAGCGTGATCCTGGGAAGGGCCAAAACTGGTCCTGCCAAAGCCCTGTTTGCAGCGGAAGCTATTGCAACAGCTGGGAAGGGAAGAGAGGCAGAAATGCTTCTTTCCTGGAGCGCTCCCATGTGTCTCTCATTCCTCCCATACACATTTTTCCTTTGCTGGGATCATCTTGCCCTCTAGTGGTTGCCACTTACAGAGCCGACAGAGCTCAGTTCCCTCCTGTAGATCCTGTCACATCAATGGTTTCAGCCATTATGCATAGAATGAAATAATTCAAATTCCCTTTGATCTGCACCCATTTCTTAGTGCAGCAGGCCATTAGTAAAATGTGCTGTCATGGTGTCAAGTTAGAAAAGAAGGTGCACAATGCCTGCTGCCCTATACAGTATCTATCACACTCTGTAAGAGGATCCTCTGCTCATCCAATCTGGAATGATGCAGTCAACAGGTACATTAATATTTTTGGCTGTTTTGGAAGAGATCTTTCTTCATAAAAAAGTTTGAGGAAAAGCACTGCCTGAAAAATAGCTCTTTTTTAAGATTAAAAGATTTGCCTGAAAAAAATAAAAATGCTCTCAGGACATAAACAGGTGAAAATCTAAAGCAAAGTGATGGAAATCCCAGCTGGTAACACGCACCCTCCAGAGGCATCTAAAAGCTGAATAGTACACATTTAAATTCCTGACATTGCCTATACCAACATGAAACATGGAGCATGACTGTTTCCTCTGCATGCTCCCAGTTACACCCATTTCGACTTCTCTTTGGGCTCCGTCCAAAGTTTAATTTATTCCCTAAATCTCAGCTAGAGTCAAGAACAAAAATATCTAGTTCCTTTCATTTTAGTGTGAGCTATTACCTTCAGTGACCACAAATGTTTTCTATAGATTGAAAACAGAATGTCTGCATCCAAACTGGACTTCTGATGCAGTTGATTATCCAGCTGAGGATCTGGCTCAACATCCCTTCTGTATTTATTAGCAGTTCTGATCTGCTAGGCTTCAGAGTTACTAGCTCTTGGTAACAGGAGAGCCACACACATCTAAGGAGGCAAAGGATTAAAAACAGCAACTGTGAACTAGTTACATGTCATTCAATGAAACGAGGTGCTTGGCTGTGATCAGTCATGGTGTCAAGCGAAAGCTCAGTGCTCAGCTGTCTTCAGCAACTTTTGTCTAGAAAGGATTCTCCTCTGGTTAGCTTGGGGAAAGCAGGTTGAATGACTGTAATTTGTCTCCCAGTTAAAGATCTTCCAAGTCATTCTTTATACACTATCTAGAAAGAGAAACAGCAGATAAAAGTAAGGGAAAGCTGTTCACTTGAAAGTTCTGAAGAAAAAAATGTTCCAGCTGCCAGCATCTAAAGAGCAGTCCTTTGTGTTAGAGACCTTAAAATAAAAATCAACTGCAAGACATATTTGTGTTTGCATGGGCAGTATCATCCCTTTAACCAACTTCCTCCTCAGCTTTGCTGCTGAGGCCATGGGCTGCTGGAAGAAAGAGAAAATGAACACCTGGACTTTCCCTACCCTCATCATCTGCCTCTACGGATTCTTCTACATGATGAAGCCATCAGAACCTTTCCTAACACCCTACCTAACAGGGCCGGATAAAAACCTGACCATAGATGAGGTATGGTTGTTTCTGCCTTTCCTTTTACATGTAGCAACAAAAAAAACCCAACACAAATCAAAACCCAAACCTTTGTTTAGAGTTCTAAAACAAAGATAAAAGCTATAAAAAGCTTAACTGTAACCAGTTTCAGCAGGTTATAATTTGCAGGCCAGAGCATAAATAAAAAATGCATTTAATGGATTTATGATCCATTTGCCTGCTCAACAGTCACATGCCACGTCAGTATGGTTATATATTTTATTAATTCCTTCAGAGCAAAAACTTCCCTCTACAAAGGGAAGTTTGTGAAATAAATTAACTTCCTTTGTCCAATAATAACACCACCACAAAGATTTCCTCTTCTCTTCTAGGTTACCAACCAGATTTTCCCAGTGTGGACATACTCCTACCTCGCACTCCTCTTCCCAGTCTTCCTGATTACAGACTACGTGCGCTACAAGCCCGTCCTCCTCCTCCAGGGCATCAGCTTCATCATCACATGGCTCTTGCTCCTCTTTGCACATGGACTGGTGGCCATGCAGGTGGTGGAATTCTTCTACGGGATGGTGACAGCCACCGAGGTCGCCTATTACGCCTACATCTACAGTGTTGTCAGCACCGATCGCTATCAGAGAGTGACGAGCTATTGCAGGAGTATCACCCTGGCTGCAGCCACCGTTGCCGCCGTGCTGGGACAGCTGCTGGTTTCCTTCGCAGGCGTATCCTACTTTCACCTCCATGCCATCACTTTGGCTTCCGTGTCCCTGGCGTTCGTGTGCTCCTTTTTCCTCCCAATGCCTCAGGAGAGTATGTTCTTCCACAGGACAGACTCGGAAACTCTCCCAGGGCCAGGCAAAGCCACGGCGACGCTCGGCTCTGACAGGCCATCGGGCTGCCCCGAGGACACCAGCTCGCTATCTGCTGACAGGGGACCAGCGCCAGGGCCACAGGCTGGTAACGCCAAGCCCCAGCACCACGTGCTCAGGGTGTTGGTGCAGCTTTGCAAGGACTTGAGGGATTGCTACAGCTCCAGGAAGCTTCTCTACTGGTCTCTGTGGTGGGCTCTGGCTACAGCAGGCTTTAACCAGGTTCTGAATTATATCCAGGTGCTGTGGGACTTCAGAGCCCCCTCTCACAGCTCAGCAGTGTACAATGGAGCTGTTGAAGCAATAGCAACTTTCCTGAGTAAGTTAGTGTCTAAGCAGCGATCACAAAGGCAGCCTCTGAAGTTTAGAGCTCTTTTTAAAGGCCATTCCCTTGTAGATGCTCCAGATGCCAGCGTGTGCGTTGTGCATTCTGGACCCAGTGCTTTGATGTACAAAACAGTTCATATGTAAGCTCTACTAGTTTTCTTTAGGTTTGGGACACCCAACTTCAACCTACCAGTATGCAGGGAGCTTACAAGTGACACAGACTTTAGAGTCACAGTCTGGTTTGGTTTGGCAGGGACCTCAAAGCCCATCTAGTTCTAAACCACTGCCCTGTGCAGGGACACCCTCCACTAGCCCAAGCTGTCCAAAGCTCCATCCAACCTGGCCTTGAACACTGCCAGGGAGGGGGCAGCCACAGCTTTACATCCAGCTACTAAATCCATTCAGAAGCAATTCAGATGAGGCAGTGGGTTTTGTTTGTTTTTCCCCAAACAAAGCAAAAGCAAGGCAAAAGTTCACACAAATTCTGTAACAACAGTATCAACTCACACAGGTGAGAGAAGTTTTTCATTAAAAAATTTCACAAAAATAACAATCTTCTCATTAAATTCAATTTTTTTAAGTGAAATACTCTTGTGCAGCAGGATAGAAAGGAGAATTGGAGTAATTCTAAGATTTGCAGAAAAAGACCTATTCAATTACTTATGCTACTGATGTTAACCATTACACTTCCACGCCGGAAGCGGATGCCACACCAGCAATGTTACCAAAAGGTAACATCAGAGAACACCACCCTGATTTGGCAGCACCTCACATTTTCATGTTGCGCTGCTGTACAGACCTTGCACAAGACATTGGGGAGTGATCCAGCAAGGGAAGTAAACTTGTCTGCGTCATACCTTGTCATTCAAGTTACCCTTACCGCCTCTAAGGGGAAATAGATAACTTCAAGATTAAAAATTACTCTCATCTCGACTTGGGAAACAAACTATACCATTTGAATAATGAATTAGAAGCACTTAACTGCTGTAGTTCCTACTCCTTGAATCCTTCTTTCTCACAGAATTGCTTATTTCTCTGTGTACAAGTTTTAAAATTGTATGAGCCCCCTAAGGTGGACAGTCAGGTGTCTGACCTTCACAATAGGTGTGTCTTTATAGGAGGCCCAGCAAAAGCAGATAGTGCATATCCTTCCTAATTTCCCTGAACACAGTTACTTGATACCTCACAAAACTCCCTTTTTTGACAGTTTAGCTCCTGAGTTGTACAGAGCTAAACTGCTATGCTAGAAGGTTTACTGCCTTACCTATGAAGTAAGATAGTAGAAGCTAGAATGATTGTTCTTCTTGAGCTCTGAATTGTTCCCTAATTCTCTCCCTAGAGATACACGCTGGGTACAGACAGCTAAGTAATGAATCCTTCTACAGAAAAGTTTATCTTGTGAAGTGGAATACAACATAAAGAGAGGAATGGCAGGACCTTGATTTATGCAGTTGTCTAAAAATGACCAGTCATGTGCACAACTTTGAAAGTGGTTAGAAATTCTTTAAAAACACTTCAGAACTACTGTGCTTCATTATTCAGCATTGCCTGTCAGCATGCAAGGGTGGTCAGGCCTGGTGATACAGGCCATAGAACAGATACAACATTTACATGTTGGGGTTTGTTGATTTTTTTTTTTTTCTAGGCTCAGTAACATCTTTCACAGTACAATATATGAAAATTAACTGGGACCTTTTTGGAGAGCTGGCTTTAGGGATCTTCTCTGCAATAGATGCTGGTTCTCTATTTCTCATGCACTTCACTACCAACATCTGGGCATGTTACACCAGCTATCTCATTTTCAAAGCATGCTACATGTTCCTCATAACAATAGCAACGTAAGTATAAAACTTTACAGTGCTGCTATTATGCACAGAATACTAACCATACCTTCTGTTTACTTTGGGCATCCCTCCTTTTATTCAGAGGCAACAGATCTAATGTGAGACATAACTGTTTAGGTAAAGACAAGGCCAATTAAACGTCTAGTTGGATTTTTTTGGTTCTTCTAAAGTATAAAAGTTATCAAAAAGATATTGAACATTTTTCTAGGCAGGAATTAAACAGGGTACAAGGTATCTTTATTACTAAAGGCAGTAGTAACAGAGAAACAGAAGCTATTTTCCTCCTTCCTGGCATGGAAGATAAATGCCAAGTGAGAAACAGGAACAAGCACCCCTTGACAACCATCCTTTAAATCCCCTTATGTCAGGGCCATCTTGCTGATACACTTTTTATCATGCTATGAACTGCATGAATGTAGAAAAGATTTGGCATAGAGTGTTCCCCAACATAGTTTCATATATATAATCTTTAGTGATATAATGATGTAAAGGAGGAATAAAAGAAAGCATTGGACATATGAACTCAGATAAGATCTCTTAGGAAACCGAGATATTCTGTTGTCAGAAATAGGCAAATATAAATTAAAGTATATTGTATAATAAGTATAACATGTTTTTATTACTCCACTTATGTTATTGATTGGAATGTCTTTAGACATACCACACTATTCCATTAACAATAACACTAGATGCATTTTTATGCTAACCCCCCAAGTTATTCAGATACCATTTAAAAAATAACTGCTAAAATGATAATATATAAGATTGTGCTTATCTTGAAAACAGGGGATTCACTTGGCATCATTCATTTTGGTGGATTGTTTGTTCATTATAGTGGATCACACATGGACTACTTCAACATTATAAAAAAGTAAAATCTTACATTAAAAAATTAATTAAAAGATTACTGCAGGAATAACAACTTTTTGTTCAGACAGAAACTTTGGAGGCAACAACTGCAGAGAAAGATGTTCTGATTATTGGCAAAAAAAGGTACTGCAAGGAAAATCTACAGGCTCTTGACAGAAATTAACAGTATGCTAGTGCCACTGTTAAGCTACAAAGCAAAAAGTGATCCACATCATCCAATGAGAGCTGGTTAGAAAATATCCAGAGTGACCTTCTATTCTAAGCTCCCAGCCAGAAGAGAACTCCTGACAGCACCAGATCAGGACATGGTTTGTTTGCTCAGGTCTTTGAGAGCCTCCAACTGGCACAGACAGTGAAAGCAGAGCAGGAATAAAGCAGAAGGTTAAATAGATCCGATATTCTACTAGATAAAGCAGGTGACCTAATAACATGGTTTGAAAAAGCAACACAAAAAAGTGCAAAACCCCCAAACTACGCTATGATAGACAACTTTTTTATTAAAGAAAGCAGGGAAGCAAACAAACAAGTGAAGCACCATTAACTCCATCCTCACTATACCATCTGCATGAATCATTTCTCTTCATCAGCTAAACAGAGAGCAAGAGCTTTCCACCCAGCGTGAAGTCACTGACCTGCCAGTCTTGCGTTAGGTTCCAGATTGCAGTCAGTCTGAGCATGGAACGCTATGCCTTGATGTTTGGATTCAACAACTTCAGTGCACTGGTGATTCAGACCATTCTTACAGTAGTCATTGTGGATTCAGGAGGCCTGGGACTGGACATAGTAACTCAGGTAAGTGCTTATATGAATTTACTTCCTACTTACTGCTTAGACAATTCATAAGTTTACCAAGAAAGAAATTGCTATGCCAAAGGGTAATTCGATTCTTTCTTCTACAGAAATCTAGACATCTTGCTCTTCCCTTGCATCAGCCATCATTCTTCCCTTTTGCCTTTTAATGCAATTGTATTACAGATGCTTGCTGTTCACTTTTTAAAGGCAGATATACCAGAACGTAAATAGTCAGGCCCTGCTATCTGACCAGCTTTTGATAATTAACAGGACAGTGAATAACTTCTCTACCCAAAAATTCAGTCTGGGTTTCTCAGATGCAGAATCAGTGTGACCAGATGTTATTAGGGGAGTTCAAAGCCACAAAGCACAGTCTGGATTACTGGAGTTATTTTACATGAAGTGAAAAGGACACCTGCCTCCTAATTCCAGTTTAGGAGCAAACCTGGTCTGTATCTCAACGTGAAGAACCGTTTTCTGCCCATAGTTTGGGCACTTGTTTTGGGATACCTTATCTCACACAACAGCATCCCCAGCTTCAGTCAGCCCGATTCCACTCATATTGGAGTCAACCGAAATGTACTGACTCCTGCATGTTCTCAGTAGGATCTCAGCTGAGGCAGCTTCCTACTCCCCCACATTTAAAAACAAGTAAAGCTATTCAGATATTCTGCAAAGGGAAAGGCAAAAGTTACCTTAAAAGATTAAAGATTGAATTAAACACCAAAAATTAAAACTGAGGACAGGAATATGTAGGACTTCATAAATAGCCTTGCACCGTTGTTAGAAATCCTGATACAAAGTCATGGTGCATTTACTGAAGCCGGTGTGGTGACAGCACTGAAACATGCAAATAAAAGCAAAAAAGGACCAATTCAGACTCCTCACTTACATTGTTAATGACTATGTAATGAAGCTACTTCTACGTTTTGCATTAATAGGAAAAAACGCTGTTCCTATGCTGCCCCAGCCCCAATGTTTATTAAGGGCCGTAAGGATGAGAAGCAAGGGGCAGTTCTTCATTTCTCAAAGATCTGCTGTTTGCTGGAAAAGCTAAGATTTTGCTTAATCACAGAGGAAGAACTTGTCACATAGCAAAACTGTGCCAGAGCACAAGTAAACAAAATAATGGAGTCTGTCATCTCCAGAAGCAGGAGCATTTCCCTATGTGCTTTTCATTAATTCTGCCTTTCTCTCTCCCCCTCCCAGTTTTTCATTTATGGCAGCTACTTTGCAGTCATAGCTGGGATTTTCTTAATCAGAAGCATTTGCATGATTGTCTCAAGCAAATGCAAAAGGAAAATAGCAAGATCCTGCAAGGAGCATCCAAACCTTGCTGCGCACGAATCAAAGGAGCAGATTCTAACTGGCTCTACGACGTGGCTGTAGGAGCCAGGCAGGCAGGCTCACGTGGCCCTCAGGGGAGAAGAGCTCCTACCGCAGCGTGCAGGGAAGAGCCGTGCAAGATGAACACACAACACAGCCCTGAAAAGCTGCGCTGAACCACTACAGCACTGCGTTACGGCACATGCCAGCTAAGAGATCGCTGTCATGGCACTACACCAAGATGATAAGTTGCTTTAGATTCTTCTTTGCTTGCCTATAAATAACTTAATAGCAGTGATTTATATACAAGAACACAGCAGCCACCTTGGCATCCCACTGCACACGATGGCAAAGACAAGAGTTCACCCTGCCTGCCTTGTTCTAGCTCTTGCTAAGGTGTCGGTCAGCCACTTCCCTGCACATTTGCTCACACATGTGGGTGAAGGGTCAGTCCCCCCTTTGTACATACCTTGTTCTGGACCAAGGAAGATAGGAATGTGTTTGCATCATTGCATTCTTTCCCACCTACAGGCGATTCGGTGACAGACTCCTCCCACCTCATTTAAAAGCCCACATCAGAAGTATGCCTTTTGCACACAGGGCTGCAGAAAAGCAGGGCTTGCACAACCTATCCAAGGTGGTTCACTGAAACAGTGATAAGCCACAACTGTCCCTGGGCCCACATTTGAAAGCTGCAACCTAAACACTGTACTGAGTCCATAGCAATTTCAGCCCAGAACAAAATGAAAGACCCCCCCACACACACACACTCCTTTCCTTCTGCCTCCAGTAAAATTAAATTCAGGACTGAGGGTCTTCCTGTTTCAACAGGAAAAGAAAAATAAAGGGGTTTGGTAGTATGAGCTAAAGCCAGAGAGGTGTACTGTGGAGAAATGTAGCTGATTTCACACAGGAAAAATCCAGATTAGCACAAATATCCAAGCAGATTCGTAACTGAAACAAAAAACTAGCATCATGCATGCTTTTGAGTGCCAAATGAGGGGGGTCCACTGATCTTGGCCATGGTTTTCACAGTATCAGCATCTCAGCATTTATCAAGAAGCTTCAAATGCTACAGCTAATTTAGTGTGGCAGAAAGGATTGTTAGTCCAGGAGGGGAAAAAAAAAAGAGAGACTATAAATGGGTTTGCATAGTAAACACCTAATTTAATATAAATTATTTCCATATGTTGAAGTTATTTCTGTACTGCTTTTTGCTTCTAGCTTCCAATACATCTAACTAATAAAAACAGAAACCAGTTAGCATTTACAGAATACTTTTTCCTGTAGATATAGGAGCTATCATTTGTACAGACATGCTTTTCACACTTGTCACATACTGCAACTAAACAAACTGCTGGAGGTGAGAGCAGGCAGGACAATTAGTTTCAAGTCACAAGAAGAATTGGTAGGATTTGACCAAAGCCAGCTAATTTTCTAGGCTTTTTGTTTATTACTGCACACTGCATGGATAGAGCCCATTTACAACAGAGAGTAAGCAGAGCAGCTAAAGCAATGTGGTTCTAAGAGTGGGACACGTACTTAAGTCTCTCCTAAGCAGTGAGTATATTTTGTTCTGCCTATCTGAGGGCACGATACTCCTGGCCTGAAAAAAGGGGGTCAAAGTCCAGTAGTGCAAGGACTATTTTGTGCTACTTCCTTGTGGTTAGGAATCTTCTTTTAAGGGGTAGTGTTAAAGAACAAACCTGGGCTGGAAGCTCGCTAGAGTTTGTGTTTAAATGAAGAGGAGGAACTTGGTACTCCAGCTTCATGGTATCAAACTGCCTTTGGTACAGAAAGTTAACAAGTATTTGTCTATGTAGTGTCTGATGGAAAGCAATTGGCCACACGTGAAACTTTTTGCTATTATTAAGATGCCTAAGATCAGTAGTAAGCTACAGGAAGGGAGCTAGAAAAACTGGTAGAAATAACCATAAGAATTCCTCCATTCTGAACTGGTCAGAGCCCGCTGCCTTCTGTGGGTATGGGAGCAAAGGAACCAGTAGGCACAGTGTATTTGCTTTGCAGCTGTAAGGAATGTTATTTTCAGAAAACACAAGGCTTAGGAAAAAAAAAGATCTATTCCTGTCCTTGCAAACTTCTAAGAGAAAGATCCTGAGGTTGGGAGTAGAGGGGAGCATTTTGGAAGTGAGGGGAGGAATAGGGCAGCAATCAGGCAGCTCTCAGGAGCATTCAGAAGGATACAACACATTGGAGGTGGAAACAACAGCAAGAGAAAGGTAAAGCTTTACGTTACCCTGGGTTTTCAGCTGCAGATTGATATTAACCCAGCAATCGGTTAGAGTTTTCATCCAAAACAGTAAGATGCACACAGGTACCTGTGTTTGTGTACATACACACTCTCTTTGGAGAGAAGAGAGTTGAGGCTTGGCAGATTATGAGCAAGACTGGAGCCACAGGCTCTCTAGTTCTGCAGGAAAAGGAAGCTAAACAAATCCACCTCTCCTGGCAGCTTTTATTACTAGATGCTTATCTTTCTCCCACCGTGCTAAAGCACTGCACGTAAACATGGAATTCCAGAGCCGAGCACATCGTTCCCCATAGGTACAACCCCCTCTAAATAATAAACACGACCTACTTTTGAAGCATGAGTGGGTTTGGACAAAAGTCTTCCACCGAGATATAGTCCAGCAAGCTGATAAAGCCAGTTCTGGACATCAAGGCAGCAAACCAATTGTTGTCTTTGTATTCAAATCAAGCTGGTGTTAACCAAGCACTGTGCAGATCACCAGAGAAATGTTTGTCAGCAGCTTCCTCTCAGCATGCCCACAGACCTACCCAGCAGCATCTCCCCCTGGGGTTTCTTCCTTTCTGGGCAAGGAGAGTGAAACGCAGAGTCAGGCCTGCTTTCCCCAGACGCTTCCCTGCCTGGCTGCACTACACATCGGTAGCAGCACAGGATGCTTCCAGACCTGCAGAAGAGCAGCTCCGGCTGGTTCCCAAAGCCGCTCTGGGAGGTGCATGGGGGCCCTCTGGCCAGGGCTGCAGTGTTCACTCCCAGGGGCAACACACATCCCACCAACATGGTCAGCTCCACCCTCTGATGGGCCTTGGAAGGCACAAAGAGTCCAGTCTGGGGAAAAACAAACAAACAAAAAAAACCCACAAAAAGGAAGCAAAGCTGAAGGGTTTGTGTGAAGCAGCTCTGTTGAATTTTTCTTTTTGTTTAATTTACAAACTAGATTTAAAGCCGTATCTTTTGCTATTTGCCTTTCAATGACAGTTTGGTCCTTCTATAGAAGTAACTCCTGGTAGTCAAAGCCCTACCCCCACACACTGCCAGCAAAGCCAGCTTAGAAGAGACCCTGTGAGCCTGGGAGCCACTGTGCTATGCATCATCAGCCCAAGCTGTAAAAGGGGCACACTCTGCCTTATCCATCAGAGAAAGGAGCTTTTAGAGGTATTTATTAACTCCCCAAAACGCAATCGAGTGAATGCTTTCTTGCCATGTCAGCTTTTAGTAATCATTAGCTACTGTGAGTCTTACAGCTTTACCTTGAAATTAGAACTCAGTTTGCTGACAAAACCTGTAAAGGAGAAAGCTTTACCTGCAATCTGCAGGCACACATCCTACAAGCAAGAGCAGCTATGATGGATTATCATTATTTAAATTCTGTTAACATTTTCTCAAGTGTAGAAATAACTTTTAGGAAACAAAAACACATGGAAATTTCTTACTGTCTCCAATCCTAGAGGGTGGTTTCTGGGTGCTCTTCAAGACAGAAAGTCATCCTAGGAGGAAACCACACACAAATCCACAGCAAGTACACCCCAGCCACAGCTTTGACAGGTAATTCATCACCACCAGAGTTATTTGGAAAGATGCTAGCTGCTCGCTTGCTCAGTGCATTTGGAAGTGATGCAAAATTCATTGATTGTTACTGATCACTCCAGGGTTTAATATATTTTTATTTTGAAAAAGTAACAGTTCTCAGAAGATTTCAATGCCAATCTGGAATTAAGAAAAATATAGTCTGTGTTATCCTTACAGACAATATTTCTCTTCTCATACAATGGTATGCAAGAGAAAGATTGTAATCAGAGGCAACAATTTAAACTCCAGTTTTGAGGTTAGGGCTGGGTTTTGTAGCATTCCTCTGGGGTCACAGAAATACTCTTAGCATACTGTGTTTGCTAATTTTTGATAAATACAATCTCACAGTGCAAGTAAAAGCACTGTGAAAAAGTGTCTGCTATAAAATGGAATTCAACAATTTAAAAGAAATAGCTTGTAGCTGCTTGATTAAACATCATTCCCTTTCATTCCCTCATCCTTTCATTCCCTTATGTTTCAGAACACTATTTCACTTGTTTTCCTGGGAACAGTGGAATTGACTTCCTAACACAAGTAAAATAATGAAAATCTCAACTCTCTTTAGACTTCTTTTTTTTCTGCCAACTACAGTGAAGAAACAAGTATTATTATTTTCTTTTGATCATCACTTTCAAAAGCAAAGTCAAGATTCCTCTTTTCCAAGTCTGAGCAGGTACCATGAGCAGTTTCTGCACCTGTCTGGACTCACTCAAATGACTGAAGGACAAGAAACATGATGAGCACTGAGGCATTTTGAGGCAACTGAGCTTGCAGTGTATTGGGAGCTGGCTGGTGGCTTTTATTGTCTCTGTAAAGGCCCATTCCTCTGTTGTTCCACTTGGTGTCAGGCTGCAAGTGAACACAATAAAGCATCCTCGAGCACACAGAAAGTGAGCTTTAATCTCAGTTTGCCCACTCATTTATTCAGAAATGAGACTGTAATGAAGCTATATTCTTCCACTACGATCCATCCACTCCGTTCTAAGTACGTTATTAAGAACAACCTTTGATAGACGATAGAGAGACCGGAGTTCACCACCACCAATGCACCTCGATCCAAGTTGTACATTTACAGGCTGCATCTGTAATCACTGGCAGGTTTAGTGAAAGAAACATTAGCTAAGGTATAGGTTGTTAAAAAGCAAACTTGGAAATGAATTTTTACCAATTCTGAAAGCATCTTCAGAAGTTTCCTGGTGTACTCATTTCTCCTTTTTTTTTTTATTAGGTAGACAATGGATTGCTGGAAAGGAACAGCAGGCCAGAGTTGGATTTATCCCACCCTCATCATCTGTGCAAATGGATTTTTCTCCACAATGAGGCCATCAGAAGCTTTTCTCACTCCTTATTTAACTGGACCAGACAAAAACCTAACAATCGAAGAGGTATGAAACTATTCTTTTAACTGATAGTTGAAATGCTTAAAGCATTGATTCTTACAGCAATAACTGAAGGGGAGATGTAGCACCCAGTGATACACGTATATTTTATCTAGAAACTCATCTTTAAGATACTTCTGGAAAAGAGTAAGGAGTCACTGCTTTTGCAGAAGGACAAAGCTTTGAAGTCCCTTCATTCTTAGGACTTTGTAACCACTTTGATAGTTGTTTAAGAAATTGGTATTTCAGGCCAGCTAATTCTAATCTCCACCCAGAACCTCTGAGGTGGGGCATTACTAAGGTCAACTTATATTTATTGTGGAATTGATTATGCTGATAGCAACACAGTGATTGCAAATCGTAAGGAAATCAGACTTCCCCTTTGGAGTTGTTGGATTATTACCTACATTACAGGGCTGCTTTATGCAATCATTAATCCATGGATGTCAGATTCATATTCAAAGAAGGTTGGGTTGACTTTTGGCAAAAGCATGCACTGCAGGTTTCCTTGCTCTGCTCCTCTGTTCAGCACTGGCTGCTTCAGGAGTACGCTTCCCAACAAAAGGGGACAGAGTTAACAAGTAGCTGAGTCATGGAGCTAATGTTGTAATTGGAAAACACAAGGTTGGTACACCCACATCCTGCCAGTATGAGGAACAGTCATTCCTGATGCGCATTAGCAAATGTTAAAGCCAAATATGCCAGCACAGTGTGAACCCCATGTTTCTTCCCAAAAACAGCATTTGTAGTGGTTTGGGTTGTTGGGGGGTGGTCCCATCCCCCCCTATTTTTTTTATTCTTTTTTAACCACAAAGGGAAATTCTCTCTCCTACATGAAATACACAAGTAGCCTGAAGGATACCTTAATTCTGATTTCAGCAAGAATCTTTGACTCAGAGATAAGTGTATAACAGATATCGGCTCTTTCAGCCAGCCAAACTCACCTCTGGTGAGTTTCAGTCAAAGATTCCAGAAGTTTCAGTCAAAGATTCTAGATAAAGTTCAGAAGAATAAAATAAGTCACCCAGAAAGATACTGAATGTGCTGCTCACCATGCAACTCCCTCCAGTACCCATTTGGAAGTGAAAGGAAACCCAACTAAAAATGTCATTCCTCCAGCCTTTGAAAGCATTCCTTTCTAGTCTAATTGCTGAAGCAGAGCAAAAGTGATCATGAACGATACCCTAGCAGTTCTTGCAGTTGCTGGATAAGAGCTCCCCAAATCAGGTAACTTGCAGAAAGTGAACTTTTCTATGACTGTATCTAACAGGAGGGGATACCACCCCCTTCACTGCTCTCCACAGCTGTAGTCAAGCTGCCTGGGCAAGCACTGAGCTACAATGGGAACAATAAGCAGCACCTTCTAACCTGAATGCACATCAGATTTAGAAAGAGGAAATTTCATTTCAGAGCATCTCTGCCAACCAAAATTTACTGAAATACTCTTCCATCAAAAAACTTGCTCACTTATAATGCATTAAATTGGAAGAAGATATAGATGAAGGTAACAGCTACATGCTTGCTATGTACAGCTTCAGCTCCCCCATCGTTAAGAGGCACATGTATTTTTCTTTCTAATTCAAACAAAGGAGACAGGTGGCCAGAGATAAACAACTCAGAGAAGTTACAACTAATTATGTATTCATTTTCAGCTACTGTGGGGAATAAGATTTGATGCTGAGCTGACTTCTCTCTGACAGAAATAGTTATAAATGCTTTAAAAAACTGAAAATCAGAATCCTCCATCATAGGCCTGTAGCAGCATTATTTTTTAAGCCAATATAAGTGTCTGTTTAGCAGAGCCTAACACCGCTCCCTACCTTTGCCTATTCAGGAGTATATTTATAATTTAAGGCAGCTTAAGTCTGTGAGGTTCATACAATTTGATGTTTGCTGTCACTGCAATTATGTTCCCTCAATGTCATCATCAAAAACTTCAAACCCAACATCTTAAACATAAGTTAAAAAATAATTCCTCCTTTATTTCCTGCTAGGTTACCAACCAGATTTTCCCAGTGTGGACATACTCCTACCTCGCACTCCTCTTCCCAGTCTTCCTGATTACAGAATAAGTGCGCTACAAGCCCGTCCTCCTCCTCCAGGGCATCAGCTTCATCATCACATGGCTCTTGCTCCTCTTTGCACATGGACTGGTGGCCATGCAGGTGGTGGAATTCTTCTACGGGATGGTGACAGCCACCGAGGTCGCCTATTACGCCTACATCTACAGTGTTGTCAGCACCGATCGCTATCAGAGAGTGACGAGCTATTGCAGGAGTATCACCCTGGCTGCAGCCACCGTTGCCGCCGTGCTGGGACAGCTGCTGGTTTCCTTCGCAGGCGTATCCTACTTTCACCTCCATGCCATCACTTTGGCTTCCGTGTCCCTGGCGTTCGTGTGCTCCTTTTTCCTCCCAATGCCTCAGGAGAGTATGTTCTTCCACAGGACAGACTCGGAAACTCTCCCAGGGCCAGGCAAAGCCACGGCGACGCTCGGCTCTGACAGGCCATCGGGCTGCCCCGAGGACACCAGCTCGCTATCTGCTGACAGGGGACCAGCGCCAGGGCCACAGGCTGGTAACGCCAAGCCCCAGCACCACGTGCTCAGGGTGTTGGTGCAGCTTTGCAAGGACTTGAGGGATTGCTACAGCTCCAGGAAGCTTCTCTACTGGTCTCTGTGGTGGGCTCTGGCTACAGCAGGCTTTAACCAGGTTCTGAATTATATCCAGGTGCTGTGGGACTTCAGAGCCCCCTCTCACAGCTCAGCAGTGTACAATGGAGCTGTTGAAGCAATAGCAACATTTTTAGGTAAGCAAGAGCTCTTCAGCACTGCCTTTATTGCCTGTTTATTTCCTGTAAGGACCATGGGCAACAGCAGCACCCTCCAACCTGTAACATCCAAATGCTTTTCCTTCCAAACAGTTTTCCCTTCTTAGCAGAACCTTATTCCACCAAAGCGCTTTTAGAGTTAGAGTTCTCAGCTCTGTTTAGACTGAATTTAACCCCAAGTAAACAGTTAAACTCCTAAATAAGTTCTCTTTGTGACTGCACCTGTATCCTGAGATCCAGGACCATGCCTCTGAATGTGGCATACAAGGAGAGGCTGACAGCACCATGATTGTTCAGCCTCTAGAAACCAAGGGATCTTGTCCATGTGCATGAGTTCCTGAAGGGGAGGAGTGAGGAGGGCAGAGCCAGACTCTTCCCAGTGACAAGAGGCAAGGGGCATGACAGTATTTATAGTTCCATTTAAACATACGAGGACATTTTTACCATAAAGGTGATTTGATGCAGGAACAGGTTGGCTATAGGTGTGGACTCTCCATCCCCAGATGTTCAAAAGCTAGACAGCAGCCTGAACAGCTTCCTCTTAGCAGGGCTGCACGATCTACAGAGGTCTCTTCCAACCTCAGCCATTCCAGCTCTCATTAGAGTTACTTGGTCCATCCAAATGACATTCCCCTTTACCCACAGAAGGCAGATGGGTAAAGTGGCACTTCTTCCTTTCAACAGCTGAGCAGGACCAATGGACCTTCATTTTCAAGCTCACACTTACACACAGCCATGTCTCCTCCTTTGTGCCAGGAGCTTTATCTCACATTTCTACATACTGTCAGCTTATTCGTCCTCAATATGATTAGCATGAAAATACATTTCTTGTAGCTACTCCACAACTCTAACAGCTGATCTGAGCAGTATTCCAAGGGCTTTCTTGCTTTTACACCTTCTGGCACTTGACACCATTTCAGAGTACAGAAAGCACTGGCAGCAGTAGGAACCTCTGCTTATAGCAGTGATGGCCCAAAGGAGTAGGCCTGCCATGACCTTCTGAGTTCTGAGGCACAGCACACGCAACCAGCAAATGAAGTCTGGCTTTACAGTCTGCCTGAAGACACCTGGGCAACTGGTACCAAGACCCCAGTGCTGTATAACCTGCCTGATCCACACTCCTCTTTGCATTTGAGCTTCTCTGCTAAAGGAACATAAAACATCCCCCCAGCTAGATAACAATCTTAGAGCAGTACACAGCATTTCTCCAGAGTTGAGACAGGGAGAAGAGTAAACCTCATCACTACTGCAGCCAAAAAAAAAAGCACTGAAGTTTGTTATACCTGATTATTCTTCAGGGCCTCTACCCTCTGCACTGGACAATAAAGCACTGACAAATGCAGTTTGTAAGAAACGGAAGAGATGCTTTCATTAAAAAACATAAACATGAAGTGCAACACATTTTCATTTCATAAAGAGCTTTACACAAAGGAATTAAGCCCCATTATGCATATTTTGACAGAAAACGTTTGGTAGGATTGTTCTTCTCTTTGTTCACAGTTGTCAAAAAATGGAGTAACCACAACAGACTCTACGCTGCTCCCTCCAGCCTTAGGCACGAGGCACTTTCTTGGAGTGCTTCAGTCTGCGAAGGCTCTGTGAGCACAGAGAAAGACACCCAGAGAGAAGACTCCCACACCACTAACAGAAAAATAAACCACACCATTATCAAAGCCAGTAACAGTCTCAACAGTTCCTGGCAGGATCTATTTACATATGATGACTAGAGAAGTGATGTTTCAGAGTTTTCAGTATTATTTTTAAATCTGTAGGTTCAGCAACATCCATGGCAGTTGGATATGTCAAAGTAAACTGGGATCTTTCTGGTGAACTGGCTTTGGGAATTTTCTCTGCAATGGATGCTGGTTCCCTGTTTCTCATGCACTTTACTGACAACATCTGGGCATGTTATGCTGGTTACCTTGCATTTAAAGCATGCTATATGCTCCTCATCACTATAGCAACGTAAGTACAACATGCAACTCTTCTAATTAATTTAAATCAGCAAGTATCACATTTTTAAGTTTATCCAAGTTTTACTGACCATTTCTTTGGATATAACATTTTAAAATAGGTTATAACAGCAGCACATATTATTTCTAGCCCATATAAAACTATGCTTAAAAGTGACACCACCTACCCATGACAACAGGTTACTCCAAGAACTACCTTATTCTGCAAGTAG
The DNA here is from genome assembly GCA_013400835.1 of Zapornia atra. NCBI lineage: Eukaryota > Metazoa > Chordata > Aves > Gruiformes > Rallidae > Zapornia > Zapornia atra. The sequence goes on along the minus strand of VZTU01024756.1, from coordinate 158,251 downwards.
CTGTTCAGTGATCCACATACAAGTATTCTCTACATGTACCAATGAACATACACAGGTCTTTATTTAGCAAAAACACCCACCCGTGTAAAAAGTAAAAGGTAAATAGGATGCACAAAAGTGCAAAGCCAGAAAAACAAGAGATTTCTGCCAAAATGAAGCTGTTAAAGCTTTAATATTGAAGAAGCAATATCCAAGAATCCACTGTTCACATAAATTTGTCCCCAACTTTCCGTAAGTAAATCACAAACATCTTTGTTCACTGATTTTCAGGTTCCAGATTGCTGTCAATCTAAGCATGGAGCGTTACGCTTTGATGTTTGGCTTCAACAACTTCGTTGCACTGGTGATTCAGACAGTTTTAACTGTTATTGTAGTAGATTCAAGAGGTTTGGGTCTGGATATCAACACCCAGGTAAGATACATGACTTACCTTACTTTCAGTTCCCCTACTTCGCTCTAAAAGGCTCTAGAGCAGAACTAGCTGTTGGGAAGACACAAAGTCACGTGCTGTTACTTGAAAAAACAGGCTCATTTCAAGTGAAGTGGCAGTAGTTAAACATGCTTGCCTGCTAGTTCTGTGTTTTGCAATTCTGCAATGATTTTAAGAATATTTCCACAGAGCAGAAGGGAAACACTCAGCTTTGGATTTCTTATTTTTAAAATTTATTTAAAGGCTTTTATATTCACTAGTTTGTCACAGTACCCTGAGCAGAGGCAGGGAGCAAGCTGAAAGGCAATCTCTGGGTCTATCACTGGGTAATTTGAAGTCACGTAATTTCTCTGGATGCACCTTTAAGTCACTGTAATCTCAGAATTGGTCTCATGATTGTCCACTGGATTTCTAAGTTTAAAACTTATGTACTGCATGAGGTTCAAGTCTCTAGCTTTCAAGAGCCAGGGAGTGCAAGGCAGCTGTCCTTCTCCCTCACCAAGACAGAAAGGGGAAAGCACTTCTCCCTACAGTATGAACTCAAGTAGCCATACTTCTTGACTCCTTTCGAGAAGGGCTAATTTTGAGGCATGGGCAACAGGGAAGGCAGCAGTGGAGGGACACCCCCTTAAGTTATTACCTCACAGGAAAAGCAGGTTTTGACTCTTCTTCCTCCTCTCCCACCTCCATTTCCCAGTTTCTCATTTACGGCAGGTACTTTGCATTCATAGCTGGAGTTTTCCTCATCAGAAGCATATACACCATTACCTCCACCAAATGCAGGAACACCAGTGTGGCTGGTGAGAGCGTTGATCATTAACAACAGCCAAAAAAACAATGGTTGCAAGCAACGGTGCAGAAGGTTGCACCACCTAAACAACAAATCAGGAGAAGCATAATGCTCCAGCAAGACCCATCAGTGGTGAAACCAGCTGTTTGTGAGTCTACAGCATCAAGGGATTTGTCAACAGGATAATGTGCTCTGCCCATTTTCTTCACCAGTAATTTAATGCCAACAAAATCCCCAATCTAGTCAACTCTAAGTTAGTGATGTGATACCAGAGCTTCTATTGATGCACAATGAGTGTAACAAGCAAGTACATACAAGATGTCTGAACCTCACAACAGAAGACCTTAAAAGAACACAACCTTTGACCTGTTCCTTCTACAGAATATTTCAATTAAAGGCAATTTAGTCATAGACATAATACCTTCACACATTTCTGGAGAATGCAAAGAAGCAATTGCCCCACAGCAGAAAGATCATCTGTGGGAAACATGCCACAAGCCTTTTGAAAATTTAAAAGGCTTTTCAACTGGAAGTTATAGCAATATGCACTTTAAAGCACAACAAATAACAAGAAACCATTTTTTCCCAACAGACACTACTTCTGTATGTTCAAAGGTAGATTACTGCCATGCTATAAAGCACAGCAATACAACCACTTCAGTTCACACACAGCCAAAAGCAGCCCTCCCAGTCCGCACGCTGTAAACGCGCTCATCACAAATCAGACGTCACAGGGCCAAGAAAAACATGTCGCTATACAGAGAGACTGTAACTGATGCAGGTACAACTTTTCTGTTGGGGGGGAAGTTTTAAGCCATGGGGACACCTTTCAGTTTCTATCCCACACAGTCTTTCTTAACACAACTACAAGTTTAGATGTAACTAAAGCTAATCAGGGCATGTTTTCAACTGTGTTCAATAGCGCCCACTTTGGAGACAACTATACCAGACAGCAGCGAATTCCATTGTGTTCCTTTACCAAGTCAGAAGTGACTGATGTTTTCCCCAGGTCAGCTCACAATAAAGTAAGAATCATGAATTCCTTTTAAAAAAAATACATTTAAAAGCTGCTTGAGCTTGCCTTTCTGCCCCATTAATTAAGTTTGCCCTTAAAGACAGCAGAATACTGGCATCATACTTATAGTTACCTTTCAGGAATTCCAACTGAATTTGGTCCTTTTCAAATTGATTTCTTGCCTCAGCATTTGTTTCAGCACAGTGCTTGGGAGTTTGCAGCCATAGCCATTAAGTAACTTTGAACTACCCTGACTCAGAGTTGTATGCTTCTTAAACCTCCTTTCTCTTACACACCAGACAAGCCTGACATTTTTTTCCACCTCTACAAATTCAATTCTAGTATGGCAAGAAACATTCCAGTACATAAAATCATTAATTAATTTATTATCCCACAGGAGATCTTACTGATATATAATTTTTAAAATTAAAACAATGCCATTACTTCTGTGGTACCTTGGCCTGCTCTTACACAAACTGTTCTGATCATGACTAAGTTTTGTTCAATGTCTGTCATTAGCTACCCGTAATTAGGCATCTTTTGCAGCTAACCATTTCTGGAGTAATTACCCTTCTCAGTGCTTCCAGTGTCCTTTGCCACACAGCCATTCTGTCAAAATAATCACAGTTCATTTAATATCTTCCTGTTCGATACATTACTTGAGCTAGAAGAGCAACTTTAATCACAAGGACACAAAGAAACATATTCAAGTGAGGCACATAAAAATTTTAAGCTTAACTCACCTTTAGCACATTGTTTTTGGTAAGTCACCTGTGTATGAGACTCCCAGTATGTACCTTTTAACCCAATAAAAAATTACTGCACAAAAATAATGCTACACAATTGTTTTTTCTAGTATTTATTTTTTTTCACCTGCAAACTGTAGCAAAACATGATCAGCTTTATTATGCAGACAGGTATCCCTCTAACATTAGAGATTTAGGCATGTATAAATAGAAGAGCTCTTAGGAAAGGAAAACGTTTGAGAAATGAACAAACCTTCAATTTAACTTCATGACTTCCAATACCAATGGTTAAAATGATGTAGCTCATTCATTCCAAGAGATACAACAGCACCTTAAAGTGGCTGATCTATTTCCCAGTAACATTTTTCACATAACAATGTGTTAAAGTTACAAATACTGATATGCACAAATAGCTATTTTCTAAGAAAAATATGTACAGTACTGCAGCATAATGAATGTGGTATCTGCAATAACTTATTAGCCAATTTTAATATACATGATACCGCTACTTTTTACCTGCCAGTTCACAGGTTCAAGGATGTTACCACAGCCCTCTGTTTTGCACGTTATTACCTGGTGTGGGGGGGGGTTGGTTTTCTTGGGTTTTGTGTATTTATCTTTTTGTTTTTAATTTTTTTAAAGGTACACAATGCAGGCTTTTATTTTTACTTCTTAAAGACTTCTTTTGTGTTTAAAGCTAATATCAGTGAAACAAGACAACAGTGCAAGAGGCGCAGAGATGTTATGTGACCACATAAGAGTTCTTTTGGGTAAAGTGTCTATAAGGCTATAAGAAAGGATTGGTTGATGAGCTTCCTGTTGGAAATTGTCCTGTTGGTGCACCAGCCTGGGGGAAAATGAAAGAAGAAAATTAAGATAAATATTTAAGATTTTATTTTTCATATTGTAAGTCTTAAGTGCAGGATATATAAAAAGAAAACAGCCTATTAGGAAATATTTCTGGTTTATGTTGCAGTCATTTTTTTTGTTTTTTTTTTTTTTTTTCAAATTACACTGCTGTAAGAGCATGGCATACAGGCACCTCTGTTTGGATGGGAACAGCTTTACAAATGCTGTACCGCAGTGGTACTGAATTCCATCTAGGAGATTCTTCAGGGATTGGTACTAAGGCCAGATGTTTAATGTCTTTGTTGGAGACGTGAACAGTGGGTTCAAGTGCACCCTCAACAAGTTTGCTGACACCAAGCTGCGTGGTGCAGTCAGCGAGCTGGAGGGAAGGGAGAGGTGGGCTGGACAGGTGGGCCTGTATGAACCGCATGAATTTCAACAAGACCAAGCGCAAGGTCCTACACACATGGATCAAGGCAGTCCCAAGCACAACCACAGGCTGGCTGGAGAACAGATTGACAGCAGCCCTGAGAAAACCTGAGGATGCTGACTGATGTAAAGCTCAATACGAGCTGGCAAGTCCAAAAAGCCAAATGTATCCTCGGCTGTTCAAAGACAGCGTGACCAGCAGCTGATGGGAGGTGGTTCTCCCCTTTTACTCTGCTATGCTGAGAGCCCACCTGCAGTATTGCATCAAGCTCTGGGGTCCCCAGTACAAGATAGATATTGATATGCTGAAGCAAGTCCAGAAGAGGCCACAAAAAACAATCTGAGGGCTGGAGCACCTCTCCTGTGAAGACAAGCTGAGAGAGTTGGGCTTGTACAGCCTGGAAAAGAGAGGGTCTCCAGGGACACCTTACAGGCTGCAGGAAGCCTGGAGTGGGGCTGTTTACAAGGACATGGAGTGATAGGACAAGGGGTGATGGCTCTAAGCTGAAGGCAGGGGAGATTTACATTAGATGTTAGGAAGAAATTCTTCCCTGCGAAGGTGGTGAGGCATTGGCACAGGCTGACCAGAGAAGCTGTGGCTGTCACTGGATCCCTGGCAGGGTCCAAGGCCAGGTTGGATGGGGCTTTGGGGTAGTGGAGGGTGTCCCTGCCCATGGCAGGGGATGGGACTAGGTGGGCTTTGAGGTTCCTTTCAGCCCAAATCAGTCTGCAACTATAGGATTCTCTCGCTGCCTTCCCTAACTCAATACAGAATAAACCTCTGTGTGTGTCCAAAGTGTTACAAATTAGGCCTCTTCAGACTCCAGAAGTTATTAAATGTTACAACTCACCATAAAAGGGTTACTAGGTACTCCAACAGCTGTAACTTGTCCAAAAGGAGTTACTACAGGCTTTGCTTGTCCAAATGCAGCAAAACCTGCTCCTTGGAAAGATAAGTGAAGAAAAATATTAATAGTAGTAAACAATCTTCTTTGCTGCAGCTTCCCCACAGCGGAAGCCTGGGCTGCACAATCAGCAGAATGGATCCTACTTAAATACTATGAGGAATCTAAGTGTAAAAACCAACAGCTGGGCTTTTCTTTTTTGTTTTCAACCGTTCAGAAGTTTCAATCAATTCCTACATAGGCACTTTTTTCAATGTTATTTTATCATTTAAATTTAGGGAAAAAGTGCTTTCCAATTTTCTCTTGCCTGTGTTCTACTAAGACAGAGAACGTTATAATTGGTTGCAGACACTCCAAAAATGAAGACAAAACATTCCTTGCATAGAGCCTTTAAACCTGGGCATACTTGCAATTTTCATATCAGATTATGGCAAGGCTTCAGTTATGGCACTGCACACAGCCATGTCTGAAAGCTCAACTATAAAGCCACAACAGAGCGTGGGAACCCCTCCTCAATTTTATCATCCAGTTCATACAGAAATAAATACCCAACCATTATTGCTAACTTAAAGACAGATAATTTTCTCCCTGTTTCTGATCTAAACAAGATTATCCAAAACATAGACCCACCATTTGGCTGCTGAGCAAAAGCAGTCTGTTGAGGGAAAGCTGCCTGGGTTGGGAATGTGGGCTGCTGGAAGTTGCCACTAAAACTAGTAGGAAGACTGTAGGAGGCAGGAGTTCCAAACCCTGCAGGCATGCTCATGGATGCAGTACCAAATGTTGCTGCTGGTAGGCAAAAAATAACATTCAATTATTTTTAAGAAATCACTTTAAGACAAATTACTCTACTGCCATGCTAGAAAGTCTCCTAATGCCTCAGTGAGCATACTCAAGGTAAGTTCAACTTCTACAGCCACTAGGCTGAACTGATTTGTTAGCTTGGATCACCACCGACTAGATACATAATTTAGTTTTTGCACTTTAAAAATTAATGGAATCACTCAATATTTACTAGATGCAGCATAGTCACATACACTTTCTGAAAAGGAAATAATTTTTTACATTCTTTACATTATATTTCCCCCAGAGTTTTTCTGGTAACAAGTCTGTACACATCAGAAGCAAGTACTTTCAGGCAGCATAAGCCTCTCTGTTTTTCTTCTGAGAAAAACATGAAAAGGTCTTCCTACTTCACAGCATATTAGAGGAAGTTAACGAGTAAAAAAGAAAATAATCATAAGGGATACATGCATCCCCTCTTTGTCCCATCCTTAATGTCACTTTAAAGGAAATTATCACCATGCACATTATTTGCACGCAAAGTTCTTACTGCAAAATGCTCTTACTGTTGAGGTAAGACTTAAAACAAGAAACCCCAACACATTTCATCTGATTCTCTGCTGAACGTTTCAAGTAAAGAACACACAGCTCATATGCAATTCCACATGCCTTCAGCAAATAGAGTGTGCAAATGTAGTAACAAAACCATTATTCAGTCTTTTGGGAGTTATTCTTGAAAGGAGAAACGTATAGAAGAGGGGGGTACAAATACAGACACCAGGCATTTTATTTTTGTTAAACATTAGACAGGCCTTTTCTTTGGAAATGTTACAAGATAGATTTTATGCAGGGTTCAACTGTTTAAAAAATTAGTATGTTTAATCACCATAGCTTAATTATCAGTTGAAAAATTTACCCCAAAATATTAAAGGGCAAAACATTATACATACATAAACTGTTGACAAAAGTACACACAAAACTAATGTACTAACACTGTTCAAGTTACAGTGAGCAGAGAAGTCATTCCACAGGAAACATAAGCACAACAAAATGAGCAGCGACTTGGAATATCCCAAAAGCTACTGTTGTTAGAAACTTTGAGTCACTCAATGTGTTAGCATTATATTGTGACCGTGTAGGGTTATCAATAATGGTTTTGTTTTAGTTGCTTAATTGTCTGTGTATGCTCTTCTGTCCCTCTGCCCAGTTGCCAAATACCCGCACCCACTCCATTTTAAAACAAGGAAAGTCTTCTGAAGTTCTACGTGCAGAGAACCAGATAGCTGTCAATAAGCTCTTACAAGCAAGAACAATTAGCCACAAGAAACTTGATACCAAATGTGGCCACCTACCAAAATGAGCCTGAGGAAATATGTGAGAGTGCATTGCTCCCGAGAGGCCTTATGGAAGCCACAAAGAGACCAGACAATGTCAAATCATTTATACACTCTTTAACAGTCATTTCTTAGTTATATATAAAAATATACACATGTGTATGTACAAACAATTCACCCATAGCGTGACCAGCAATAGATTAAGATAAGAAAACCTTTAGAAAGAAGTGCTACGAAACAGATCCCCCATGTAATAAACAACAAAATTCATGCAGAAAGGAAGCTTAGCATAAATGGACAAGCTACAAGTTCACACCTTACACTGAAAGGGGTTTAATATTATCTTTATATATAGTCATTATCTCTGCCACCTAGTACACAGTGGAAGGAAAAAATTGAGTATGGAAACTCTATATGAAGAGGCTACAAACAAAAAGATATTTGGGGCATTAAATAGCTGAGCAAGTTTAGCTTGAGGGACCGAAAAACAAAGCACATTTTAGCAGAGGACACAAGTTTGATCAATTTAGTTTTAACCCTGCATGATCATTTTAAGTCAACCTAAAACTTTAAGCAAGGCAGAACTTAACATTAAAATGCATATATCAGCAGATTTAAATCTGTGGATTTCCAGTGAATAGATAAAACCACCAAAATGTCCTTGGTAGATGACAACTGGCATAAATTAGCAGTCATCTAAAACCAAGTTCAGTCTTTTAAAGTACAAGTGTCCTTTTTTAAAAAGGATTAAATTTTTGTCTATGGAATTAGGATTATATAATAAATTTCTGGTGGAGGATTCCATAATTTATGAGTATAGAGACTATATTTAAACAGATGTTTTACTGTTATAAAAGAGAAAAATAAAGGACACCACCAAGGTACTGAAGTTTGTGGACTGGTGAGGAGCTAACTGCCCCAAAAGCCTTGTCTTTCCTCATTCTAGTTTTAAGCTCTTTGGTTTTGAGGGCTTTCAGGACTTTGCAATAAAGAAACAAATTTTAAAAGCAAGTGTACCAGCTTAGCAGCAGAGCTTTCAAGATCCCTGACTTCAGGGTAACCTGCTATGAAGTATGCTTCAAAGTCAAGGTTATGCTCTTAGGTACTCAAGTGGTAATATACCGACTACAAATAGTTTCAGTACTATAAAATAGTCTTAAACAAGTAATTTCGACATTTTTCATGGCTATCACTTGAAACACTATGACTGGGGCAGAAACAGGAGAATAATGTCTTTAGCCCCATGAAAACCTCATCACTTACCTAAAAAAAATTGAAGCTGATTTTGGCAGCCTCTTTATAAATATCATACTCTACAGTGAACACACACAACATGTCAAGTAGACTAGAGACAGATAATACAGAAAATCTTTAAGGAACAAATTACACAGCTATGAAAAAAGAATCAATGCAAGTCTTGGAAGAAAGTTTCTCAAACAAGTGTGTTTTTCTAACCTGTTGCTCCTCGGCTATTGGTCTGGAATGGATTTGTTGAAGGTGCCACTGGGGCAACAGGGGCAGCTACAAATGGATTTGTGGAAGGTGTTGCTGAAAGATTAAAAATATATTTAATAAAGTCTTCTTCAAACAGCCAGACTCACATTAAGTTTATATAGCTTTTATACAGAGATACATAAATATCTAAAGTTACATGAAAAATTAGAAATTGCTAATAAAATGTTTAATTTTAAATGCATCACAACAACAGTATTTTTTCGGCATTGTTTAGTAACTTCAATACCTCTAGTGTCAAAGTATAGCACCATCAACTAAAAATTAGTAAGATGTTTGCTTACAGTTGAAAAAAGGTGTTAGTAACACTTATATACCTCCAAATGGAGCAGGCACGCTCGAAGATGCAGGCTGTGTCTGTGCAGAAGCAGCCACGGGTACTGTTCCAAAAGCATTGCTAGAAATAATTCATATATCCAGGGAGGTCAGAATTGATCGATTGACAATTAAACACAACTTACAATTACTGCTGGCATGTAAAAGAATATAAAGGAAGGCTTACATGCAGATTGCAAACTGCAATAACTCCCTGATGCCAGAGAACATAACTAGTGCTGAGCACAAAAAGTCATCTCCACACCAACAGCAGAAGAATACTGAAGAGAGGCCATCAGCATAAAGGTTGCATAGAAGCTCTGAAGCACTAGCAATACCAAGCAGAGCTATGACAGGCTTTTCTTTAATGATCTAAGAAAGAAGTGGTTGGCACCTTTTACATTATAAACACATGAGTATCGTTTGACACTACGATTTTCAGTATGCATGCAAATACTCCGTACAGGAAAGTGGTACCATCTAACAGGTTTAGCATGTAATGACTAAAAAGGTGCAGACAACATTGTGCTGACAGAAAGCATTCTTAATTTTATCTTACAATATCCTAACAGATGGTAATGCTATTATTTAGAACAAAGGATGCAGTTTCAGTAGTACCTCTAAACTCATTCAACACTTCCTCATTTAGACAAGAAATACACTACTTTTTTTTGAGCTACTTTTCTGCATATTGCTGAAGTCACTCTAGAAATTAAGCTACTTCTAACAAAGTACCTGCTAACGTTACTGGTGGAAGTATATGCATTACTAGAGGTTGCTGTGGAGCTGAACACGCTGTCTAACTCTGCCAGAGCCGCATACTTGTCTGAAGAAGCACTTGACTGATTTGGGGCTGACAGCGCAGGACCTGCTGATGCTGACACTACTGTACTGAAGCCACTTCCTTGCTCACTACCACCTAAAAAGAAAAAAGCAGATTAAAAGCAGTGCACACTGTTTCACTTTCTGCCCTGCCGATGCTAAGAATTAAATGAAAGTTCACAGACAGTTTTAAGTTTTTTGACTTAAAAATGCACTAGGGCATACAGGAAAGAAACAAAACATTTAAATAGCCATTAGCAAAGTGTTATGCTTCTATAGATATTCTGCTGCTCCAAAGAGCCTCTGGTTTCCCTGGAAAACGACAATCCAATACTACTTCACCTTCAACTAGAAAATTTAACAAAACACACACCACCCTTCAATAATCCATTTCAGGACAAAGCTCTGCACTACAAGTCAACACAAGTTTTTAAACACTATTTGAGAAGAAAAAAGTTACCCAAAACCTATTTTGTTTTCGCTCCTTCAAATCAAGTAAATCCAAGTACCAGTGGTAATAGTTTATAAAAAAACTGAAGCCAAGTCTTTCTGTGGCAGGGAGACTGGAAAGCTACTCTGGCAGTTCTCTGCAAGAGCTGTAGCTCTCCACTCAAGAAGCTTCACTACTGGTTTCAGCATAAATATAAAAAAATTATTTATATTTTCATCATTGCAGTAAACTATTCAGATATTTCCACTCAGTTTGTCATCTTGATAGGACGTAGATACCCAAAAAACAGTCTTCTGATGACATCCTTTTTGAGTGTTAGTCTTAAAAATTACATCTTGCACATGAAAGGTACACCAACATGAAATTTACCGGTATCTTAAAGGATATTTTGAAATATTATTAACTATTTTGACAAGCACAGCCACCCCTGTGGAAAGTAGACACATGCAGAATAAGCATGTCAAAGAATAGTTTAATACCTTGCCCTGCACTGAAGATATTATCTAAGTTAGCAAGAGCTGCGTATTTATCAGCTGACTGGAGATTGGGTTTGTTCACTGCAGCTTTACTGGCTGCAGCTGCTGTTGTGTTGCTCTGAGAAGCATTGAAGGCTCCAAAATCAGCACTGGAGGATTTGGGGAAGTTATCAAAGTGAGCAAAGTTAGCATTCACTGATCCAGCACTTCCACCTGTAACAAATGAAGTTAAACATGATCAACACTCCAAAGCTAGAGAAAGCCTCTCCAACTGTAACTGATGGCACGATAATCCCACCTTTGTGGTTACATGGAGCAATGTGTTCCCCCACACCAGCCCACACATTTAAGACCCTTTCCCATTTTTTCAAAGTTACACTGAGTCATCAAGAATAATTTTTAAAGTTTTTTTTTTTTACTCTGCGGATTGGGGACATTAAAAACTCCCCAGCTTCAACAGCTTAAGACATAGTCATAATTTGATCTTGAAAAACTGTATGCCATTTATGCGCTACTAAAGTAATTTCAACAGTGTTTTGCTAGAAAAATAAGTAAATGTCTGAATCTTTAATATTCAAAATACAGAAGCTTCATTTTCCTGTCATATGTACCTAATGAACAGCTACTGTTTGTATTTACTTAATGGTACAATGTTTAACCATTTCAAATGTCAGGTTTGCTTCTCTGTTTTCAGAGTTTTAGACTACATCCAATCAGGAAAGACATAACACAGCTCTTTAAACCAACTCTCCACTGATGTCAGATATTCATAAGTCAATTTTAAAAAGTCTGCTTTGGGTCCACACAACTGAACTTCAGTTCAAATATGAAATGATGAACTTCCATCTCTTCTGTGTCCAAGCAATTTAATCTAGACAGGTGAAATTCTTAAATTTAAATGAGTTGTTCCATTAAGTGTATCACATTTTGTAACGGTTGGTTGATGATTCCACTCATACTACAGCACACACAGCTTTCCAACAACATAATCAAGAAGTTAAAACATATGCAACAGTAGGAATGAAAATGCTATTCTACAATGGCATAAAATGAAGCAAGCTGAGTTTTCCACTGCGTGGAACTTACTGTGTACAGCCTGGAGAGGAAAAGCTGAAGTAAATTCACCAAAACTGCAGCTAGATGAAAGCGTTCTGAACGCTGGACAGCCAGAAATTGTGTGGGGGTTAAAGTTAACATAAGAAGGGAGAAAGAAAATTTGAAAAAAAGTTTAAAACGACACCACACTCAAAAAAAAAAAAAAGGAAAAGAAAGTCAGTCAGCCAAAGATCTAGACAAACAGCAAGTGTAAGCTCAAGCAGAAGTTTCAAAGCGTGATCAAATTAAAGGAAAGCAAAATAAATCTTGCAATAGGCTCTACACATGAAGTCAAACATACTGAAGTGTGTGCATGTTACACACACATACAGAGACACGCTTTTTACTGTGATATGGTTTTGGGTCTACTGAAACACTTCTTACAAAATAAAGAGTCAATTCAGTATATATCAAACGCAGTATTCTTTACTCTTGTCATAGTTATTTCAAGTGTAGAGCTAAGAAACACATAGTGCCATAAATCAGACTTCTGAGCAGCATTAGGAAAAAAAAGAAAAGAAAATCAACACCAAACAGAAGGAATTCATTTTGAGTTTCCCCAGAGCTTCAGATGGTTTGATTGCATTAAAGCAGGCAGATGCAAGAAATAAACTCAGCTTAATACCTTCCAACATAAAGGTAAAGATTACTTCCATTATATATTAATTAAAAGTGCTAGGAGTTCTACCTGTATTTTGGGGCTGAAAAGACTGACTTGCTGTGGGGAAACCTCCAAAATTACTCGAGCCACTAGGCTGTCCAAATGCATCAAAGTTTGCAAAACCTGCATTTGCAGAGTTCTGCGCTGTAAATTGCAAAGGAACAAAACACGTTAATGGATATGGGAAATAAACACAAAAACAGATGTATTAACTGAATTCATGGTCATGACAGCCTTCAAGGGTTATGTCCTACCTTGAAACTTCTTTAAGTCAAAAATTACACATGATATTCTACAATTGATAGTTGTCTTTTAATAAGCTTTCACGAATCACCTTCCCAGAGCTGCACCAGGTACTGCTACTTCTCACACATGCTACTACTCACAACTGCATGACCTGATGAAGTCCAGTTCAGCCTAACCCTGGAGTATTTGCAGTGGTGGTACATACTTGTAGAACCCAACCCAGGTATCTTTCTAAATGCTCGTTTGCAAAACCAGAATTTGTCGACTAACTGAACATTTCTTTGGGAATAAAAATAAGGAGGTATATTCTTGTAACATTCGGAATTCCTCATACACAGGTGTTTCTTCCTTGAGTGAATTTAGTTTGGCACCACTTGAGTAATTTTGTCTAGGTTTGTTAATTCAATTCAGTGGAAAATTCAGTTTTTAAAAAACTAAATCAGAGTACAGAAATATGGAAAATCAATACCAATGTCAAGAAGATAGCATTCATAGAGTGCATCCACAAAATAAAATCCAAGGAAATTTCAAATAGAATTTCAGTTTTCACCTTCCTTTCGTGCCATACTATAGGAGAAAATAAAAATTAACACCCATCTGATTTCAAACACCTGGACATTCAAGCATCTATAGATTCAACAGGAATTGTGTGCATAGTCGATAAGCTCCACAAAGTCTTAAACACTATTATAAGGAGGACGGGAAAAATGGTGTTAATGGAATGCGAAGCAAACCCCTATACATAGGTAACCTGAGGCCCTATCTAAAGAAAGCCCATAAAACATCTTCTAGAATAACATATGGCAGTACATTATATTTTTGGGGTCAGAATTTGTTTATTCTGGAGGAACTTTGCAGATTAAATATGCACAAAACCAATAAATCACGCTGTTTAAGCACTGTTACTTAATAGCCAGATAATGCCAATAAGAAGTAGCACTATTTCACTTCTATTTAAAAACCACCTGTACTACAGATTTATAAATTAAAAAGGGCATTTTTATACAGACTACTGTACTCCACAATGCTGCTAATATAAATCAAAGTGCAAGCATTTCCCTTCACAAGGGATGTTGGGAGAGTGGGTGAGGTTTGACTCTCGATACCCCTTAGAGGTATGCGTGCGTGTTGGGCTTACATGGCAGGGGTTTGCAGAGGGCTGCAGGGGTGGCCCCTGTGAGAAGAGATCAGAAGCTGCCCTCATTCCTGACAGCTGGTTTCAGCCAGCTCCAAACCAGGCCTGTTGCCCAGTGCTAGTGGCAACTCTGCGGTAACATACTTAAGAAAACATACTTCAGTAAGGGTCCCCCACAGAGGGGACCAATGCTGGAGAAGTTCTTGAACTGAGCCCATGGGAAGGGCTCATGTTGAAGTCCGTGAAGGACTGTATCCCACTGGGTGGGAGGGACCCCAAAATGCAGCAAGGGAAGAGCATCAGGAGGAAAAAAATGGCAGAGATGAATGCTATGAGTTGACTGCAACCCCTATCCCCCCCTTCAGGGAGAGGGGGTGGAAAAGTGAAACTGAGCCTGGAAAGAAGCAGTGAAGATTGCTTTAGCTTTGTTTTTTGTTTTTCACTATCCTACTCTATTATTAATTGACAATAGGCTAAGTTAATCTTCCCCAAGCAGATTCTGTTTTGCCTGTGACAGTAATTGGCAACTGATCTCCCTGTCCTTGACTTACCAACTTTTCCATATATTCTCCCTCCCACCATCCTGCAGTGGAGGGGGAGTGAAAGAGCAGTCTGGTGGGCACCTGGCCACCAGTCAAGGTCAACCCACCACAGCGTAAGAGTTAACAAGAAACAAACAAACAGACACCAACGAGAAAGCAAGGTCTTGGGGAAGTTCTGTCGTAAAATTTTCACCTTTAAAGCATGTGAGGAGAAAGCCAGCAGAGGAAAACTAGTTTCTATTATTATACCATCTGTATTGTTTCAAAGCGCATTCTACAGATTTCAACTCCTTGCCTTAAAATGAAAGCAATGCTTTTATCCTGAGGCACCAGTAAGACAGGGGCTACTCAGAGATTAGTGTGTAGTTGACAAAATAGGCTTAATTTCAACTGCACTCCTAGAATCACGACAAACTCTTTCATTTTAACCACTCATACAAACAGAAGATTATGTCAAAAATGTTCCATGAAATATCATTGTTAAGTGTGGCCTGTAATAATTAGACCTTTTACTACATCAGCTGACACAAAGTATGAATTGCAAGTGGGCCCATGTTGGAACTATAAACTCTTCTGCAGAGAATTCAGGTGTTAACCTTGCTTTATTTTATATGGTAAAATTAAAGAACTGCAGTAGATTGCAGACTGGCATAGATTTACAATTGATGTTGTGACTGTAGATCAATGAGGCAGTACAAAAGCTAGCTGGCTAAAGCTGGCTCTATTATGACAGCACTGGTCATGGGAATGCAAGCTGCCCCTACGATCTTCCCATAGTTTCTTCTCTGTGGTCTGCACTACCTAGTGTGGAATAAAGGCATGAAACATTGCAACCCAACAAACCTAAAATATAGTCCTTACACATTCAATTACAAAGTTGAAAATAATTCTCCAGAAGACAATTACTAAGTCATACTATTTATTTCTTCTAGGTAAAGCATCTTCTCCCTTGTTACCCATGATAGCGTTGTGCTGTGTCACTATGCCTTTTAAAAATCTTCTCAGCTCTTCCTCCAGTTTATAGAAAGTCTACAAGCCAAAACTGTCTTTTTGTCACTATCATCAGTCTGTAAGGTATGGACAGAGAAGAGTTATCTACCATCATACTCAAAGCCTCATCATTTTGCTGAGTTACAGAGCTTTGTAAATGACATATTCAGCAATTGTAAGGTCAGCATTATTTCCTCTTCAACATACAATAATGCTATGAGCCAACTTAGTATATTAGAAAACTCAGAAAAAGGACATATCAAAAGTTATGCTTCCTGCCTCAGTTCCAAGCTTTACACCTAGACTTTACAGGTCACAGCACATGTGTTTTAATATTTTCCTATCAGCTGCTGCACTCTCTTGTGCCTTAATTGCACAACAGCAACATACACAAAATTCCTTAAATTTGACGATGCTCTTCAGTGATTTCTTTAGTTATCCATAGTGTACATGAATGGAAAGAGAAAACTCTCCCCTGTGCGCACAGCTAAAACCAAGCCCTAAAACAAGAACACCAGACCATAAACTTCAAGAAGGTAATGCTGGACTAAGTGCAAGTTCTTCCATCCTCTGCTGTAGGGCGTGATTACTAACAGAAGTTACATGTTCATACAGCTCCCTAAACGAGCATTCAACTCATTTTTGCCAAGGCTGGTGGACTGATCAACACTCTTTGTGTTCCAAAAGAGCGAGCCCGTAACATTTCTTTAATAGTTTCAGTTAGCAACTACCCTGTAGTGACTGCACAGAGAAAAAGCCTTACAAGTGATTTACGCTAGCAAGTCAGGAAACACCTTCAGATAAACCACTCTGCAATACATATTCGGCTATCACACGCTCAGAACTAGATTTGTCTTTTAGAAATTGATTTTACCAGCCCTCAAACTGGTTTGGTTTCTAGGACTTATGGAAAGGAGGCATGGGAATGACCACGGTGGTTAATTACTGAAACAGAAAACTAGCCAGTACAGCTGAGTATTACTCTTAATTTTGATTTTCAGCACTTATTTCAAACTGAAATTAACAGACTCTTTCATAAGATTGTATTTATTCTTGAGCATTCATATTGCTTTTTAGCCTTTTAAAAGTCACCCAGCAGAAATACAGCTGAATTCTACCTAGATTAGGAACACAGTATTGAAATGCTGTTCTAATGGAATTTCCATCTCCTGAAACCCACAAACAGTAATTAAGTGCATATAAATACAGACTTATTTAGCAAGATGTTTGGAAAGAATAAGTTATTAGAAAGAATTAAGTATCTATAGCCTCTTCAGTAACATGTTGCCAGTCAGCACAAGTTGTTCAAGTTAAATATACCTCCAAATAGATGATTAGCATGAAATCTTGTGTTCAAGATTTTACAAAATACATTGCAACAGCAACTCTTGTCCTGTATGACCAAATTCAGCCAGTTATCCCACAACTTTTTTTTTTTAAAGTTAACTTTGAGAAAGCCTTGATACTTTGCCCAGTTCTTCAGACGTGCCTTAAGTCTCCTTCATCACGCTGCCTCTCAGCTATTAACAATTTCAGGGCTGATTTTCAGGAAATACCTCATATTCATGTTGGCTAAGCTGCATCCCTCTTTCTCAGAAAAACTAGATAAAAGCCCATTCAGACAAGACAGGCAAAGGTACTTTCCCACAATTACAATGCAAGTTAGCAACAGCATACTTCAGTGACCACGAAGTCAAGTTTTCTTTAGGATAGACTTCTATGGCTCAAGATCTTTGGCTGAAAATAAACCTTAAGGGCTCAATTTATTTAACTGAAGTCATTATTTAAGAATTCAAGGCCTACCCCCATCCTCTGTCAAGGCATATGCTCAAAGCTTCTTCTCGAAACTACAGAATACTACCCACATGGTTAGTCTTCAGTTTTCAAATATAGACACACACACAAAAGAGGAGGTCATTCCTTAAACTGAAGGAGTCTGTTTTTCTCTTAACAAATCGACAGTTACTGTCAATGCATTCAAATGCCCTTCAACTCTCTCTATCTGCTTTCCTCCTATGAATGTTATTCCTAATAATTTTCAGAAAGAAAACTGAAGATCTAATAGCAGTTTCTCCCTACATTCTGTTACTCATCCTCTCACTCCCCCAAAAATTTTGAAGTTCTAGTAGTAGGCAGAAGCAGCCTAATCATACAGAGTGTAGAAAATAGCTGTAAGAACTCCCACTTCAAGCAGCACAGTTGTCAGCCTTTATGTCTTCAATCTTTCTTTATAAAGTTCTAAGGGAAATCTTGAGTAATACAGCATTCCAAGGCACAGAAATCACATATACTTCATGAAGTTTAGTCTAAAGTCGTCAAAAATTGAAGCTACATTTTATACATTTTTAAAGGGATACACTGCTCAGAATACTTACCTGTGTGACTGTTGAAGTGTGCAAAATTAGCAAAATTTGCTGTAGCAGTTGACTGAGGAGGAGCAGCAGCAAAGATATCTGAGCCAAGGTCACTGAGGAGGTCAAATTGTTTCTTTTCTTGTTGCTGCTGTCCTTGAGATCGAACTACAACAGGAGACTACAAACAACACTTCCATCAGCTAATAAAAGCTACTGTTTTACCAAACTGACTTTTGCAAAATACAAGATAGGCTATGCGTATTTCTCAACAAGCCATTTAGCTCTGAAGTTTAAGATGCTGTATACAGCACAGATCCCTCATCCTACAGTATGAGGAAGACTATTTATGATACTATGGTGGCTTTTAGAGGAACTCTGCAACAGATTTTCATAGATTCTTAAGGCCTAGAATAATAAAGTAGCAGCATATAAGCAGCTTCAAAATTATGTTTTTAAAACCACAAATACAAGTGATAGAACTTGTAAAAGTAAGTTGGAAGGTATTCCCTGAATTCTGCAGAAGCCTTTAGAGTTCAGTACAGGGAGATACAAATTGAAGAACTTCATAGAGAAGTCGCAAGCTGCAAATTTCTACTGCTTGAGTCTTAAGAGGTCCATTCAAGAGTTGCCTGTATCTTAAAGGTGAAGCAGTTCTTTGAAAAAACTGTCTTCCCTCCAAACTCTAAGTACATAGGGTTGTTTGGCTTTACATGACAGTACACAGACACTTGCTGAAAGGCACCTGATAAGACAATTACAGAATGCATACGAAGTAATAATGAACTTTTCATGCACATATTCACCACTAATCTCATAGTAAACTGTATCAACTATTTTATAATTTTCAAACAGAAAAACAAACATGAAAATATGTCACATTAGGTTCAGACATTAGAGATATTTATACAATAAAACTTGCCAATCACCCTGGAAAACTCCGCTTGCTAAAAAAGAGACAGAAAAAATCCCAACATTTAAAAGAGAAATCAACTTGGTCAATAGAAACGAACTTTATTCAGAACCTGATCTGCAAACACCTGTATACTTCAACAAAAGCAAAGAAAAATCCAAGTTGTGTTTAGTGATCATAGTATTAGGTAACAGTTGCTACTGGAAGAATTCTTGACCCACTACAATAGTACCACTGAAGAGTTTCGTGCTCTCCAGCTCTGTTACTCACCTGGCTAGGTGTGCCCTTGTTTAAGTGCAGTGCGGGTGCAGCTTCTCCCAAGAGAGATTTAAGTGGCTTCACCTCAGGCGTGCTGCTTGTACTACTGGCAGAAGACCCCGATATGGATGCATGGACTGATGCCACCACTTTTGCTTGCTCTGGAGGAACATACCTTATGTACAAATAAAAACAATGGTATTTAGAAATTTATTTCAAGCTGATTTCTGCCTTAGATTCATAAAACCCAAGCATGACAGCTGGTAGACCTCATATTTGCTATTTTATCTACTGACCCTGCAACAAATTATCAATAGTTTACAAAATTCCCATTATTTAACTATGCCAAATACTTTAAGAAATGGACTAGAATTCCAAGCCATCAATATTTTATAGCACTTATTTAATGCAAGCCACACATGTCGTGTCTACCTCCTAAGAGAAGCCTGCAAAACCCTTACTTTACACTGTTGTTGACATCCCCTTAAGCCATTCCTGTTCCATCAGTATGAACCACATACTGAGAAACTTCTTTAAGCAGTTTTGTCTTGTCTGCTTCCTGTAGGAACTCCAAATACAGTACAGAAATCATTTCACTTTACAGAGCTCCAAAGAGCACAGGAGGAAAGCACACTCAAAAATGTGATGGTAAAACTTCACTTCTTATCATAGAGGCAATTTTTATAATTGTAAAGTCATCTTACCATCTTTTCTTTTCATATTTTTCCTGTAGAAATTCCTTTACTTTTTGTGGATCCCTGAAGTCTGGAATTGCTGATGATCTATCATCAAATAGGCCTAGCCAAATCTGTTTGCACACCTTATAAAAAAGCCAAACACATAACAGATTAATCAAAGAAAATATGTTAATCCAAAACCTATTAAAGTTTACAACTGTTAATAAATTGAACAATTAGAAAGTGTGTGGCTGCACTTTTTTTTCCAGACTGAGCTGCTTCGACAACTGATTGGTGCACCATGTACTGATCTAAATACAAGTCAAAAGACCATCTGTCACAGCAAGGCAAGCCAACCCTAGCAGCCAGCTTCACAATCAAATATTGCTTTTACAAAATATTTTTAGTATATACTCAGGAAGGGCAAAGCACCTGATCTTTAAGATTCTTCTCCTTCACCTAATTCTACACATTCCCTTACCTATACTTCAGGGTTTAAACTGTTTCCATATGCCATGACCCCTCGATGGTAGCTGTTAAAGGACCTGAGGTTTGATAAATTATTATTTGAGTACAAGATTTTGTTTTTAACAGTGATGCAGCTTCTATGGTATCATGTGTGTTTATTTTGAGTGAGCATATGAGAGAAGGCAAAAAAGTACTCCTGTTCTAATTGTAGTTGTGAGCAATTTTGAAACACTTGCTAAATTCTCAGTATGTTCAATTCCTGACCAAAACAGGAAATTTTAACAAAGTCACCTTTCTAAGACAGACATGAGATTTGCCACACTGTTTTCTTTAAGCACTCATGACTACTCTGCAAGTAACCTGACTGTGCACCTAAACAATATACCAAACATTAGCTACCCTCTAAAACAGACTCTGCCACTTCAGAACAGGTTTCTTCCAGAAAAGTAAAAGCAAGAAAAGCTTTGTTTTTATGATGCACACCCTTTCTTCCCACACCCTTTCCAAAATAGTCCTGACCAGCCCTCTGACATGCCTGCCACATATGTTGACCTCTATCCCTGCAATAGTGTCAGGTTTTCAGCGCTGTCCCCATGACCTTCAGAGCAAACACATGCTCTAACAAGCAAGAGCTGCATAAACTGATTATTCTGAAAGTTGGCAAATCAAGGTAGAAGCTGTGATGCTTCCACTGCATTTTTCCCAGAGAGGCACTAACATAAGGGGAGGGGTATGTGTGGAAATTTTGGAAGAGATGAAAGTCAGGAGGAGGAGTCAGCATGGATTCACCAAGGGGAGATCATGCTCAACCAATCTCATAGCCTTCTACGATCTCATCACCGGCTGGGTGGATGGAGGGAGAGCAGTGGGTGTCATCTACCTTGACTTTAGCAAGGCTGTCGACACTGTCTCCCACGACATCCTGATAGAAAAGCTGAGAGAACATGGGATAGATGAGTGGACAGTGAGGTGGGTTGAGAACTGGCTGTTGGACCGAGCTCAGAGGGTGGTGAACAGTGGAGCAGAGTCTGGCTGGAGACCTGTGACTAGCAGTGTTCCCCAGGGCTTGGTGTTGGGTCCAGTCCTGTTCAATATCTTCACTGACGACTTCAATGAGGGAACAGCATCCACCCTCAGCAAGTGCTGATGATACAGAGCTGGGAGGGGTGGCTGACAGGCATGAACACTGCACTGCCATCCAGTGAGACCTGAACAGGCTGGAGAGCTGGGCAGGGAGAAACCAGGTGAGATTCAACAAAAGCAAGTGTAGAGTCTGGCACCTGAAGGAATAACTGCTTGTATCAGTACAGGCTGGAGGTGACCTGCTGGAGAAGAGCTCTGTGGAGAAGGACCTGGGGGTCCTGGTGGATGACAGGTTGGCCATGAGCCAGCAGTGTGCCCTAGGGGCTAAGAGAGCCAATGGGATCCTGGGGGGCATCAGGAGGAGTGTGGCCAGCAGGTCAAAGGAGGGGATCCTCACCTTCCACTCTGCCCTGGTCAGGCCCCACCTGGAGTATTGTGTCCAGTTCTGGGCTCCCTGGGATAAAAAAGACAGGGATCTCCTGGAGAGAGTCCAGAGGAGGGCTATGAAGATGATTAAGGGCCTGCAGCATCTCCCCTGTGAGGCTGAATGAGCTGGAACTGTTCAACCTGGAGAAAAGAAGACTAACCGGGGACCTTATTAATGTCTATAAATATCTGAAGTATGGGATGCAGGGGGAAATGGCCAGCCCCTTTTCAGTGTCTGTGGAGACAGGACAAGGGGCAATGGCTGCAAGTTGGAGCACAGGAAGTTCTGCACCAACATGTGAAGAACTTTTCCCCAGTGAGGGTGAGGGAGCCCTGGGACAGGCCACCCAGAGGGTGTGGAGTCTCCATCTCTGGAGATATTCAAGACCTGTCTGGACGCCGACCTGTGCAATAGGAGCTGGGGAGCTGCTTTGGCAGGGGGGTTGGACCCCATGAGCTCTTAAGGTCCCTTCCAACCCCTATGACTCTGATTTTGTGAAATTTCTTCGTTATGCAGCCAGCTAGCTTTACTGAAATTGTAGCAAATTAGCATCTTTGGGACAGCTAGTTACCAAACATGGCAAATCTTAGGTCATTTGAAGATTGCTGGGGATGAGAGAGACTGGACATAGTATCATATCAGTATGTATTTCATGCTTGGTGCCTCAGTTTTGTATAGCCTGCTACATGTCCAATGCTACATAGTCCTTGCTGTCATCTACTGGATAGAAACAAAAAAAAAAGGGAAATAGATTGAATGATCAAAAGATAGTCCTAAATTAGCTATTTAAATACTCATCTAAAAATAAGATCAGTAATTCCTACTTCAAATATCAACTCAGCTGTTCAGCATCCATTCAGCAATTGTACTCCATAAATGGGTTAAGCTCAATGCACTTACTTCAATTTACAAATTCAAAGTCATTATTTGCAGTGTGGTAGGTGATGAAATGAAACAGAAGGTATTTATTACTTTTTCATGCAAAGTTAGAAGATACAAACTTAACCAAAATGTCACAAGTCTATTCTAAAGTAACAGCCAATAGTACAAAGAACTACTAGCAGCAGTCTTTCACATCAGCACTACTTCTTGCTGACAAAATTTATGAAGTCAGAATATTTATGGGAATAGCTTTAAACATCTGCAGTAGACAGTCTGAGGTGGGCTAGGAGTACTATTGCCATACTTAGATTTAAGAGTGTAACTGTACTAACTAGTAGCCAATGATTGCTAGAAGGAAGAGAAGTCCTGTTCATGGCTAGTCACAGAATACTTGGCAGCAGGAGTTGGTGGTGTCCAAATCCAGTATCCTGTTTCGCTCTGCCCCCCACCTTGACTTCAGTATTGGGAAACACTGAGGAAAAGTTACAACTAATTTCAGACAATCAGAAAGACAAGGGCTGGAACAGCCTCTACTTGATTCTGTGCCTAGTAAAATAACACTCAAAATACCACACTGATCAGTTTACATCCAGCCTAAGATGTGCTCACAAATGAAAGAGGAAGTCCTCTTCCCCATGCATATCAGGCCATTACACTACTCCTCCTTTTCCTACCACCCAAAACAAGTCACATCAAAGAAACTCATCACAATTACCATGTCACTAGCACCACTGAAACCTGTCCTGACTTCAACTCACAGCAACAGTCAAACCACAATCCAGTTTTTCCCCCTTCTCCCTCCCAGTTTTTTTGCTTCATCTTCACCCCTGAAGTGCCTGAACATTCAGGAGGAAGGAGAAAAAAACCACCAAAAACCAGCTCCACGTCCAACAGTCTCAAGCCTTCCTGACCACTACAGGCAATTTCTAGGCGAAATAATAAAGTGTCCTTTGTAACTTTGGATCACTTACCAGCTATGCAACTATTGTGGATAAGAATTGTGTGAATAAGCAAACAGGTATGAAGGAGAACTATGCTGTCCAAATGCACTGTTGGTTTCAAATGATGCAAGCATCTTACGGGTGTCAATTCTTGCACTGCATTGCAATTTTTGCAAACCTTCAGAAAGCAAGCTTCCAAAAGAGTTTCCTGGAGCAACTAGTTTCTTCTAAATACTTAACACAAAAGCAGTAACAACTGGAAGTCATTATTATAACTTACTTAAACCTGCCAGGCACTCTGTATTGGTTCTCTGCTATGAGTAACAGAGCACACAGTATTACGAATGGCCAACAAGCAAAAAAAAAAACCAAACACCAAGTCCCCGGGCTTCCTCACACATGCTTCAGCCAGAACTTCTTATTTTAAGAGAGTCTGACAGCAGTGGCTTATACAAACACAGGTTAAAACATCTACTTCACCACACCAGAGATGCAAATTAAACTTCATGTAAGTTTCTTTACCTAAAAAGTTCTCAGAGAAAGTACGGTTTCTTAGTCTTAAATACAAACAAATCCTTTAGAAAGCCAAATTTTAGAGCTTTAGTATTACACAAGAAACTATTAAAAGACACAGCTTTATCTATTTCTGTATGAAGTACCACACAATGCTTTGAACATCAGCAGCCATTCCAAGCAAGCATTCAGAACACAATAAAAGGCCCCTTGTCTTTCCTTGTTTGCTGGTGACCTGTGTGGTCTTTCTGGCTATACTTTTGTTACTATCATCTGACTTGACAGGGATCCACAATACTGCATTGATTATGCTTCAAGCTAGCTGTAATACACAATTTTCAGCTATCTACAAGAGAGAAAGTGACAGTGTGCTGTGTAATCCCGTAAGATTAAATCAAAATTGGAAATTAAAATTAGAAAAATATTTTCAAAGTCAGAACTCACATCATCATACAACTGGGGTTTTTTTTTGAGTTACCATTCCATAGTCTTAAAACAAGTCACTAACAGTACTGAAACTTGTGCAAAGAGAAGTTTGCTGTGAGAAATGTGAATATTTTTCCTAATCAGAACATCACAATTTTTATTTCAAAGCTATCTGAAAGTTATTCTTATGATGTAGATTAAGGAAATCTATGCCATGAAATTTACTGATGAGTGATGGTAGAGGATGATCACTCAGCATTTACATTTTGGGTACTTTGATTATTCCCCCCCCATTACCTTTAAATCCACCATCCAAATCTGACAGCACTTTAGATACTAAAAGATTATTTGTAACAAAAAGAAAAATTAAGTAGAAATGTAAAAAAAAAAATCATTAGCTGCCAGTGCTTCAGCTCTATGTGCTGTCTGGCCTGACAGCTCCTAGGCAGGACACCCAAACAAATTAGCACACAGCCATTCGCAGCATGTGCTGG
This sequence comes from Zapornia atra, assembly GCA_013400835.1. Classification (NCBI taxonomy): domain Eukaryota; kingdom Metazoa; phylum Chordata; class Aves; order Gruiformes; family Rallidae; genus Zapornia; species Zapornia atra. Next base: position 133,292 of record VZTU01024756.1, on the reverse strand, counting down.
CTCTTGCCCAGCCATTACTTGCAGGACATGGAGGAAAGTGCAAAAGGCAGCAAAGGGCATATAAATCAGCACAAAACCAAGCTGTAAGTGGCCACTCCACTAAACACAGTTTTCTTCTTCGCTTTCTAATACAAACTTATTATTCAAGGAAGAAAATAATCAACAAGGTAGTCTCCAGAAGCAGCAAAAATTCAGAATACATGCTTTGAGAAATTTGGATTTGATATCCCAAAAAGCACCTATCTAATCTTAACCACTTCATACATCAACCTGACTTGCAAAGCTAATTCAGAAAATGCTACTGCCCACGTTTCAGGATATATCTTAAGCTCCGTTTTATCAGAATTACTCATTCTTTTGCTTTTACAGATAATATACTTGAACAAGCACCCCAACTCACCACAAAGTTACACCTTAATATTAAGGTACTAGACCTAAAAAGTCTATGGGTTTCTGAAATCCTTCCACATGGTATCATCTTCTTGGGGATACTACGCTTTAGCCATTTAATGCTAATATTGTTGTGTTTACAACAACAGCACAAATAAGCCTCTATTCAAAAGCTTTATTTGTGCACCAAAAACCTTGCTATACTCCTCCTTTTGATAACCAAAGGTTATTAAACAAAATGCTCTGCTTAGAGAAGAGGCTAGCAAGCTGAAGCCAAGAGTAAACATTCAAGTTATGTCGAAGCCCCTAGAAACAGTGGAACATAGCCAACAATCCATAATCATTGTCCACTGTCCCTGAAAAGCATAATTAGTGCATTGGTTCACCAATGCAGCAAGAAGAAAGAGAGGCAGCAGTTAAGACAGAATGATCAAGCATACACAGCCATTTGAAAAATTTACTTTTGTTGAGGGGTTGACAGAAGCAAGACTTAAGTTTTGCCTCTCTCTACTATACTGTGGGAGCCGCAAAGTAACATGACAACGCAAAGTTTTATCTTCTCGGGTAACAATAAATAGAAAACAAGATTCAGCAGTTATCTTCATGGAATGTAAAAGTCTGTGGGAATCCTTTTACAACTGGTTGGTTGTAACAGTACCTGTTCTCTGCCAACAGGCTCCAATCCTGCAAGGGTTGTCATTAGACATTTGGCAACTAGATATTGGAAAGTTCAGAATCAGATCGTTAAGTACAGCATGAAGCAAAGAGGGAAAGAGAATCACAACCAGCTTCAACCTACTCATCCTGACCTAAATAAAAACCCAGGAGGTAGCAAGGCAGAAGCTGTGAGTTGCCATAACTTAAATATATCTTAGAAAGGAGAAATTGGGCCAAGTGCATATTATATGTTACAATAAAGTCTTTACCTGTATTTCTCTTCATACCATTGGTTTCCCTGAATCTGCGCTCAACAGCTATTCTATCTGAGAAACTATTTTTCCTATAATAACCACATCTGCCCATCTTGGTTTTGATATATTATTTACATTTGTAATCCTAGGGTTTGAGTAGTTAGCCTTCTTCTCAGCTTTTACACAAAGGAACAAAGAAGTTGCCTCATTGTTCTGTGGAGTAACAGATGCACAAGCAAAATTGACCAGAAGGGCTTCTGGTTTAAAACCCAGCCTCACAGGAACATTTCATGCTTTAAGGAGTTCCAGGCAGGGTTCAAAACCTGAGAGGAACATAAACTTACCTGCTTTCCACAAATGTTTAACTTTTAGTTTTGCTTCTAGTTCTGTTATGTTTCAGGGATTTTTGAGCATGCTTTTACTGAGCTGGGAAGGTAGGAAAGGACACGCGTACAGGAAACCTGCTAAGAAAACACTCAGCCGTACCCATCAAATTTTACAGGAAGCCTGAGACAATCTGAGATTTCAGTTATTTCTATTCCAGTGCTACCTATTTCAACCACCAAACACTTTACCACATCATAACTATTTCAATGATACCGATCTCCAGTGTGTGTGGAAAGGCGGATATGGGAGAGACAAAGGCCTTCTGCTTACACAACACATTGAGCCACCATACTTTAGAAACTCCTGTTAGCATAGTTGTGCTAGTTAGGAATAATAAAAATAGTTAGGCCAGCAAAATTGTTTGCCCATGAAGCCACCCCCTCTTGTATGCAGTGAAGGCAGCACAGCAAGGAAAAACTACAGTAGGACAAGTACTTTGGCTGGTAGAAGCTAGAAAAAACACACTAATAGACCTATAGAGCACTTCTGGTTTAGCCCCAGACACACCACTGCATAGGAAGATTACACATGTCAGTGTAGTTTAAAAAGCTCTGGTGAGACACTACCTTTCAGTAGTCTGGTAAATGCTGAATTAAATTTCTTCTTCTCACCCTCCTCCCCAGTACAATATCCTCAGTTATGCACCAAACGCAATGCTGACAGTGCAAAGAACTACAGATTACCACACAACAAAACTATGTTCCAAAACGTAACATTTGCCACAGGAAGAAAGATGTGGAAACAGTTCCCTTATGTAAGCAAGTTATAGCTTTGTTCAGTAGTTCAGCACTTCTGATGTCAGTATTATTCATTAATCTCTGTAGGTTAAAAGAATTTTATATTGCTAGTATACTGATTTCACAGCCACATTGGATACAGAAGCTATAGCTGCTTTCATAAGCACAGAGTTGGATCTAGTAAAGCCTACTAACAAAGACATTGTTCTATACACAATCAGCTCATGTATCTCTATACTGTATTAGTAGAACCAGGGATGTACTACAAGGACACCTGACTGCACAGCTCATGCTGTCAGGACTCATCAGCTCCAGCTTAGTATTGCTCTTTCCACTCCAGGGTTTCTAGGCCACAATCCACAGGACAGGGGATTCTAGGAAACTATTTTGGTCAGGTCAAGCTCCAGCCCTGAACCAGCCCTGTACTGCTGCCAGTTCCACAACTATAGATTCTCCTGGAACCTAGAGTGCAGAAAACCTGTAACAAACACTTACACTGCTGCTATCAGGAGTCAGGAAGACAGGCACAAAACCAAAATTATGCACTGATAAACTAACCCCAAGCAGTTGAGCATATCCACATAGCATTCTACTCTTTTGCTCTGGTAAACACGGCCTTTGCCCCTAGATGAACACAGATTTTCAAATACAAGACCACCCAAGTAATTTTCTTCCACCATATGCATAACAGGCTATTCAGAAAGGTTATAAAATACATTGCACTTCTCAAAAGTGTAGTAGAAAAATTAACCACATAACTGGTTTACCTCATACTAGTATTTTTCAGCTTCAGGTGAAAGCTTCTGAATATTTACAGCTACAATGACAACATGAGTACCACCTCCACTTTCATCAAGGAGCTCACTTTCTACTATCACTGTACTAGTGAATCAGAGGCCTAATACTGTTAACATCACTTGATTATGAGTATTCAAACAGAATTTTCTCTATAGCACTCTCTTCATTGTTCTTAACATGAAAACACTCAACATGAAAGTCTCACACTGCTCTTCATGAAGAAAATGAGGAGGGGGAAAATCCAACCCAGTGAGTCAGAACTGCTTTTATCCTTGAAAAGCACTTCAGAAGGCACTTGAGGAATATCAGCTTGAAGATACAGTTATACCTGCAGATGAGTAAGCAACACCAAAATATAGATGTCTTCTAGTGCAGTAAAGAGATTTAGATCTATATTTGAAGCAATAAAAACTCATCTGAAAAGTTCCTGTTCCTTGGGCCAGAAAGACATTCCTTGTTGGTTTATATGAGAAGGAGACAGTGTCTCACACCTGAAGGGAAGCTGCTCTGAATAATCTCTTCCCAAAGCAGTCACATTCTGGAAGCCTTTTAGTAATTGTAATGTTTTACCCATATTTGCCACCAAGATGGCAATTTGTGACAACAGTGGAAAAGTTAGTACTTCATAGATTAGGATTTGAGGAGGGGAAGGGGGTGATGGTTTTGGTTTGGGGTTTTTTTT
>VZTU01024756.1:117489-129340 GCA_013400835.1 Zapornia atra | reverse complement strand
TTTGAGAACTTCAATCTTCTACAATACATTGACCTTCTAAATACTCTTTAGAGGACAGCGGAAAAACTAGCTACTCTAAGAACAACTCACCACTAACAAATACATTATTTTAGAGAAGTCATCTTGCTATTTTCCTTTTCATTCAGAAAAACTTCCCTATTGTACACCACAAACTATTCACCTGAAAGAAAGCAGCTTACCACAGAGGCCTTGGCCACATTGGAAGAAGACCGGGAGGGCAAAGTAGGAGTTAAAATCAAGTTAAACTCAATTGCAAAAAGCTTTGTGTGTATATATCTGCAGAACTAAACTAACTTTGTTACAACATCTAAACCATTCAGTTATTCAGTGACTGTACTTTGTTTCAAATGTCCACATCGTAAAATTATGGGCAGTTCCATGTTTGAACAAGTTTATTCTACAAAATTCCATTTCTTAATATACACACACGAGTCACCTATGCTAAAAGGTAAAGGTTTTTTGTGAGGTCATCTGCCCAATACTTTATCCGATCCACAGGTGAACATTCCAAAGTGCAATACCACCAAGAGAAAGCAAAATGTTTATTTAATCACTGCAACATACACAATGACAAAGTGAAAACATGTTTAATTAAGTTTTAAACTTCTAACAGTGTTTAAAACATCACTTCTGTTCAGTATTTGAGCATCTGTTAAATCCACCATCTGCAATTACAAGTAATTCTTCAGGGTTATTTTAGAATGAAAGCAATGCACTACTACCTAAAAATAAACTCAGGCAGACATCTTCATTTATGAGATAGCTCATTTAAATTATTTCAATACTTTAATTAGAGGAATAAGTGCTACAAAGACACTTGCTTTTAAAACATAGTATAGCATTCCAGAGATCTGTGATCTTTGTGCCAATAATAAATTTTGTATTAACTAAATGATTATGACTGGCAGACTAGTCAGGTCTACAATGAGAAGGATAACTTCACTAATCAGCTGAGTAGGGATCACTTAAGGTTTCAAAGCAGTGAAAAATGAAACTGGTAGCATTCAAGCTGTTGCAGATTCAGTAAAAAGCTGAAGTTAAAACAGATGTAGGGAGGGAAAGACATGCACACACGTTTTTCTTTACACTTGAAGCCTAAAGCAAAGATGAGTTTACAATCTAATCTTATGGAAAGACTCCAATGTACTCTATCTGATGAAAGATTTTACCACTATTCTTCCTAAGCAGAAACTCAGCAATATGTATATACATGTGCATACACATATACACACAACGTTATAGAACTTTAATATGCCAAAACAATCAAAAAAACCCCCAAAACTAGTCAAAGCCATTACAAATATTTTATAATGTCTGGAAGAGTTTAGACCTTGCTCCAGGTTTGTCCAGAGGAATCCTTCATGAACAGGCACTTCCAACAAATAACACACTTTTAACCAGGACAGAAAAAGAAATTGCTACTTCTATTCTCATTCTTCAACCCGAGAGTTATGAATGGGACAAGTTTATGAAAGTTGAGTATAGGCACTTTAGCTAATGGTGGGATTTATCCTCACAATGCTTCACAAGAACATGTTGATAAGACACTCTGTAACCTACAATCAGTAGTTCTACTAAAACAGAATACAGATCCAATCAAAGAGAAATAGAGGTTTTTCTAATTCAGAACAGAAGCAAAAGCCGTCTCTAAAGTCCTCAAGGCTACAGTATGGTGCTAAAATACAAATTTCATCCTCAAATTGAAGACAGCAACAGCCAAACCCAGGGTTTACACACACTGTGTGTCCCCCAGAGCCAATCCAACATTTACCTTAGATTTAGTTTTCCTTTATTGAGAAGAACAAAGGCAGTACCCTAGAACTTTTTATCTTCAAAGCTGCCCCAAATCACTCTAAACAGGCAGACACTTATTAGACAATCCTTAGAGAAAAAAAAATAGTTCTCCCTTTCCTTCCTCTCTTCAAGAGCCTACAATACTGAAATACTTTCATTAGAGGGTAGTGAAACCACTAGAAAACTTTCTGACACCTACACTGAAGAAATACAGCTACAAGCAATAAATAACTTTTTGTCATGGTCATCTCTTTCAGGAAACACTGCTGCAGTCAGTCTGAAGGTCTGGATTTGCAGAAAGAGACACACAGATGCATATGGCCTTACACAAAAGGAAAAGAAAACCCAATTCAGAAACACTGATCGTGTCAATCTAGATTGCCAGGGTTGGGCAGTAACACATAACATTATGATGACTTGCTACTTAAGTGAAACAAGCTCTTTAGAACCATCACTTCAAATGATCTTGGCTTCAAAAAGATAATTTTTTTTGGAGCAAAAGTAGACAAGTTATCCTTAAGTAGCGTTTTAAAGTTTTAATAAAGTGACAAAACCACTTTCTATCTCCTAATAACACTTACTTCATTTCCATGTTTCTGCAGAAATTCTATTTCCTGTTGTGTGAAAGTCGTCATTGAAATTGACTTCACTCTGTGGGGTGGATTCAAGCCCCGTCTAAAAGAAGAAGCAAGAAGTATTTAGTCAGTATTCAGGAAATCTGTCATCATACAGTTATTAGAACCAGAAGTCAAGACAGTTTTTACTCAAGAGCCATCTCTAAAATGCACTCATTTTAGTAATGCCTAGAACTTAAAGCTAAGCATACAAAAAAAAAAAATCAAATAATTGAGATTTAGGGGACAGCAACATCTAACTTCACATGAGAACTCACTCTGATTCCTTCTAAACAAATTTATATTAAAACCTAATTAGACCTTTTAAAAAATGCTAAACTGCTACCCCAAACTTGTTCACCGTTACCTCTGCCCTTTATCTCAATTTTGGGTCCTTTGCTCACAGCCCTTTCCCTTCAGCTCCTCCCTTCCTTCAACCTATTTTTTACTACAACTTCTGCCCAATGACTAGATTTCAAGCTGAACATCCCAGCTCAGATTCTTTTTCACCTCCTTTAACCTATACTTCCTGTTTCCTCCCAGCATCTTTCTCTAATTTACTTTTTGTCCCTCAGCCCACCTGTCTGTCTTCCTTCTCCTCCTGACCAGTAAAAAGCAAAACGATAACATGTTTATTGTGCTCTCAAACGAGATACACCATTACTAATGCAACAGCTCGAAACTTCAGCAGCTCTGCCCTACACAGAGATTGGCACTGCTCTCACATCCACGCCGCAGGCTGCTGCAGCAGGGCTAACAGAAACCCAAGGCACTTGTGCTGCCAAAGCCTGAAATAGTCAAAACCTGCTAGCACAGAGAAAAACCCTGCTGAGCAACAATGCCAGTACAAGAAAAAGCTTTCTTTCTTTTCAAGCTCTTTCTTTAAATACACACTAACTACTGCTTTTGCTCACAAATACTTACAATTAAAATCCAGCCTGTTTTAGTCAATGGAAACAAGAACATTGCATCCTATGTATGCCAAACAGTGGAGATGGTAACTTGGGCAACACAATGGGGTTAGTTCAGCACTCAGGCCTGGATTTTTGGAATATCATCTTTTAAAAAAATAATATATATTCACACATCTACTATGAGACATTAAAGACCACAAAACTGTTATGTGCATTACAAGAAAGTATCCCAAAAGGAAACTGGGAGAAACTTTCCAGAAATGCAACAGAGGGCTAAGATTTCTGGCTTATCAACTGATAAGAGTTAGCTTTATTTCTTACATTTTTACTTTGCTTTAATTATGTTCGGTTCAGAATGATTTAGAAGTATCAAATAATAAAAATCACTGATATCCCACATAAGACAACTAATATTATTCCAAGAACACTAACTATAAATTAAATTGTTACCAATCAAAACAGCAAACAACAGGAATATGTTCCAAATACTAGCATTTNGGGGGCAGGGCAGGAAGACAGTCATGCATTTTGCTTGCAAATTCACCTTGACCTGTAAATTCACACTGTGCCTGTAGGATGACAATTCTCATCTCACATTAAAAAACTTTCACATTTGTGTTGGATACCAACTAGAACACTGAACAGTAACATTTCAGTCTAAGTTTCATAATAAAACAGATTTAAGACAATGTTCAAAACACTTGAGAAAATACAATTAATGAATTTTTATCCAAGAAATGCAATGAACTCAAGTGTATGTTAAAAAGAGAAGTCATGTACAAACCTATTCATGTATGAGAATTTTACAGAATGCTATTTGCTTAAGCAAATATTTCACACCTGAGCATCTAAAATTAGACTCAACAGTTCAGCACCTCGACCAAAAGGCAGAAAAAGTGGGTTTAAGATAGTTTATTGAACTCAACCATCAGCAAATTTATTTCTTGTCTCAAAATATTTAAATTCCACAGTAAACTGAAGTTACCCATTTGACATTTTTCATCTCATTCTAAATCAAATCCACATCCACATCACAAGCACCACTTATTAAAATACTATATTATTATCTAAGAATTTTATTTCAGGATGATGCAACTTCAAAAAAATCCATAGGAGTAGTCTGTAAAATCTAAGCAGTTCAAATTCATTGTTCTAGAGCTAGTGCCAGTATTAGGTTTGGCTGTTTGGGTTTTGTTTTTTAAACACCTTCGTCTGTGTGTGTGAATAATTACATTTTACTAAGTGACACTGCAGAATCACATACTAAGTGACAGTGTAGAAACAAACTTGGGATCTACCTGGCAAAACACTCCATCAAATATGAGAATCCCTGTCCCTCGCTTTCCACAGTAAGTACAAAAGCAGCTCCGTCTACCTTAGTTTGCTCAATTTATCTTTCGATGCACAGTTGTAAACTATTTACTGACTGTTTTAAAAGCTAGGGTTGTTCACTAGCATATCCACATGTTTTTCAGCACAAGCAGCATGTAAGCTTTCCCACTATCTTCTAGAACCTGATTTTTAAGTATTGCTTAAGTGCTATACTGTACCTGTGCTTGCAATTTAAAGGCATCACACAAGTTACTTAAGCAGTACCTACTCAACAGTGATCTACTAGGGCTCTTCAAAGCATTTACATCAGCAAACATCCATCTTCAGTTCTGTAAAGCAGCGGTATTACATGTACTTAAAGCCTAGATTAGATTTTGTTCAGCCTAAATACAGGTCATAACTCAGGGTATAAAGTTCCCCAATTTACATATTATATCCATGATGTAGGATAAGATGAATTCTCATTTCTTCCACATTCTCCTGCTAAAGGAGGAAGACATTGCCCCCTCCTAAAGGTCAGATCACAACACAGAAGTGTCAGATGTCTTCAGTGATGAAAGAGAGCATATCATCACATCAGTGGTCCAGGATGACTGGAAACGCTGAGCATAATTTTAATTGCCATAAACGCTGTTAGTTGTCAAGCTGCCATACTCTACATAAAAGCAATTTTTATATTTATTTAACATGGCAAGGTGTGGGGGGAAACCTATGAAAAGCCGCCTCTTATCCTAAAGCAATGTAAGAAGTCAGACTGGTATAAGGAATCCAAGACAAGAGGCTGCATTATAAAGCATACAAACACAACCCAGAACATACGCACTATGTTACTTAGATCAATTGCTTCAATTTTACCATTAAAACAGCAAAACCCCTACTTTTTTACCATTTCTACCTAGCACGAGCCACTTTGAATAAAATTATACCCATGAACTAACTAGAATCTCTCTTAAACAGAGTAGTTGAGAATTTTGAAGCAGGACTCAAGAACCAAGCCCAAGTACTAAAGCTACTGTTACTTCAAAATCCTAAAATATTTTATACCCTTCCTTACCTACACAGATTACTTGATGACCCAAATGATTCACAAACAACTCATCTACATATGGGGGAAGCTTACTGGTAGACAGCCAAGTACAGTTATCCCTTATGAGGAATTAACAAACCTTTTTCATAGGAAAAAAAAATCTACCACTTGCTTTGTTTCTTTCCATGTATTTGATAAGCGCTTTGCACAGTTCTAATGCTTTACACTATTCCCTATTTAACAGGAGGCAAAATGGATTATAGTCTCTTAATCCAAATTAATAATGCCTAAATTTAAATTGACCCTGAACAAATATTTGCAACCTACGCCCATGCAGCAGTACTGGTTACTCCTTTTTCTACTACAGTCTTCCTGAGGAAGACAGCCACCAACTGCTACCTCAGCACTTAATCCAGATCACAGCTATCTCCCAAGAGGCCCTTGGGAGAGGTGACCGAGTAAGGCTGTTCTGCCATCTGCACTTATCCAGCACACCATAGCTAGAACATCCCACGCAGACCCCACTTATCACGGCCAACCTCTTCATGCTCAGCAATGGTTATTTCTGTGGAGCAGCACTGTGACCAGATCTTCCAGCTGTGAGACTATCCTCTACTGACCCATCATCGATCAGTCCAAACTCCCGGTGACACAGCCTATCACAGGCAGCTACAAAGAACATGAGATTTCTGTTTTCCAGAGAGCAGGGTTAAAACCGGTGCTCCTGCAAACAAAGGAAGACTTAAGGCCACCAACACAAGATTCTGAAGTCTGGCAATCGAACCATTAAACATTCAAAACACTGTCAACGAGCATTGAACATTTGTTACTAACATAATTTAGTAGCAAATTCTGGTTGAACTTGTGATTGTTGGCAGAGCAGCTATTCCTGCATTCATCTCAAACAAATGTCAGCAAAATTGTCTGCAAAGGTCAGGGCTGGGAGGGGAAAAATATTTAAAGAGTGGGCTCTGCTGGAAGAGGGTGACTTCTGTGGGAGGAACAGTGGGCAGATGACTACTAAACACTGCTAATGTCCCCCTGTATCAGATTCTTATGTGATCTCAAGTCTAAGCCAAAAAATCTCATTCCCCCAAAAGCAGGAAGTTAATCAAACAAGTCAAATGCCACTGTACCAGAGAGCACCCTACATGCCCAGGTGCCTGGAAACAGGCTTTAGAAAACCCAATGTCATGGCATTCATTATTATTTCTATGCTATTGTTATTAGGAAAAGAAAATATAAGCAGTACTCGCCATTCCTCATACTTGCAGACCTCCTTGGAGACCCTCCACCATCTCAAAAGCTCATTTATTTTTAACAGCAAAAGGTGCACATGCACACTGAGAAGCAAAGTCAAAGTTAATTTAACTTTTTTCCTTAAAAAAACAAACATCTTTTCTGAACTGTGTAATACTGACATTTCTTTTGCTCTCCAGCCACAACACTGAAAACAAGAAATATAGTAGAGAAAATATATATACATATATAACGCAGAGAGACATTTTCCAAATGTGCTCAAAGGAAAAAGATGACAGGAAAGTCATACCAACAGAGGCAGAAGCACCTTCACTCTAACAGTGTTTATTTAGGCCATTTTAATTTCTCCAAAACTTTTTCTGAGGAACAGGACAATAATTCACCACCACTACACAAAGATTTTTTCAGTCTGCTACTAGTATCTGCCATCAAATACTCCAAACTGGCTGTTAGGGAAGTCCCTTTCCCAGGAAAACTTCATTTAAAAAGTTCAATTAGGTATATTACAATCAGCCAAAAGAAGGCCACACGATCCAATAATTGTAAAAACCATCATAAAAGTGCTTCAGCATTCCCTGCAGCAACCTTATGTTCTAAACATTCTTTGCCACTCCTTCCTGACACAAGCCAGAAGTGCAAACATCTGAAACTAGAGACTTCCTCAGTAAATGGGAAGGGAGGGAATAAAGAGGGTAGTAGTGAGGGAAAGGGTAGGAGAAGCGATAGACCATGAGGGAACAGTATGCAGCTGCAACAGGGGAGGTTTAGGTTGGATACTAGAGATAGGCTCTTTACTGAGAGGGTGGTCAGGCATTGGAACAGGCTCCCCAGGGAAGTGGTCACAGCACGGAGCTTGACTGCGTTCAAGAAAAGTCTGAACCACGCACTCAGTCCCAAGCTCTGACTTGGCTGTCCCTGTGTGGAGCCAGGAGTTGGACTCAATGATCCTTATGGGTCCCTTCCAACTCAGGTACTCTGTGATTCTATGGTTGCATGAGTGTCCTAATGACATCATCATCAGATAATAATAAAGTCAAGATTAGATAAAAAATTTCTAGTATAAAGCTCATGGAAACAGACTCTTAGTCAAACTGGAATACTTTCCATTTAATAATATAAAATCATGCTCTTTTTATGAAATACAGGAGCAGGCTGACCAGGAGCAGTACATAAGTGCTTGAAAGCAAAGATAAACAGACAGCTGAGAAGCAATGCAAGCAGGCATTTGATAAGACAAAGGGAAGGATGTCACAGTCAGCAGGACACATGGTACCATCCAGCAACACAAGACATAGTTACCAATGTAATTCTTTGCACTGAAGAATTCTGTCAAACTGAATGAATCTCTCCACCAACATTTCCTGAGGTGTGGTTTTGCTATGAAGAAAAGTCTTCTCATTTTGTATTACCATAAAGACCCGATCAGAGAAGCCTGCTCCTCTTGAGTACCTCCTCCCATTGTCGAGTAAGAAATGATGGTGTATATATTTCTACATATCCTATGTTCCTTCCCAACACCAAACAGTTGCATGAGGCACAGCTTGTATGATGCTAGCATGCTTTTTTTCCACATGAAGAGAATTTAAAGACAGGGGACAATAAGCAGAGGTACTTTAAGAGGAAGCCACTATCCACACTGCTATGCATGAACACTCTCCTGCACGCAAGTCACTGGTTCTCTCATTTTTACCAGTACTTTGAACAAGCTATACACACTTTTTTTTTGAAAGTTAAGAAAACATTAGGCTTTTAAAGCTAAATCTAGTAGTAAATACCATCATTCTCTTTCTACACATATAATCATTAACAGAAATTAATGATGGATCCAGAATGAAGGTTTTGGGTTTGAATAGACTGTCCTTGCCAGGACAATGAATAAACATTAAAGAAAGCTTACAAAAAGCAAGTTTAAACTTTTGAAATCAGAAGTATGAGTTAACTGTATCTAGAACAAGATGTCTGTGTAAGAGGATACCAATGTTAGTACCCACTTTTAATTAACTGAGCAACCTTTCTGAAGGAGACTTATGAACATACTATTTTAACCTTCCATTGGACGCTTCAGACTTGAAAAAACTGGTCTATGCAACTCCAAGAAAACTTCCTGTACCAGATTAGAAAAAAAATTAAGAGAAGCAGCAACACAAGTCTTTCACATAGCATACAAACAAGATGAAGTAATAAGATCATTAAAGCTTTACAGTAAAGCAAGTATTATGAGGTAGAATACAAGCAGCCATTAAGAACTACAGAAGCAGCAGTACTTTTGTGTTTATTTGCTATTATGTGGTTTCTTCCCAAGTAATTTCCCTCAACTGTGGAAAAGCATTTGGAAATAAACAAGTTGTATGAAGGACTGTTCTGCAGAAGTGTTAAAAATAACAGTTTCTAGTTATGAAACAGACATGACCTATCTCTACACTAAACCTCATCACTAACAAAAATACCCCACTGGCCAGGTTCTAAGATGTCAGCCAATACACATGAATTTGCACACACAATTTATGAAAGGATTTCCAAATCAACACGGAAGAACGAGCCCTAATTTATCTCAGAAGAAAGCTTTAAGTCCTCTTAACAGTCCTTTACTCCAGCTTTAAGTGTGGGTGTTACTAGCTGTGACAACTAAAAACGTTGTTTGTGGGTTCTATATTCTAGCAACACAAAACCACTTCATATTTAGAATGTAAGAGCTGTTCCCATTTTATTAGAATACCAATACATTTAACAACTGTTCTTCAGAAAAAGTCTTCCTCCTTTAAGCACATTAACATCCAAATGATGGCCAACTTAACAGCAAGTGACAGCTGTCTCCTGCTTACTAGCCATCTCACTGTATGCACATTCTTCTGGTTACTGTAAATTGGACTTCAGACTTTAGTAGGCCAATACCTCCCAGCCAACAGATAAAATGAACAAATCCTACTGAGCCCACACTATACATCTCAGCAGCACTCAAGAGATATTTGTCTATTAAGGTCAAGAAGCCTGAAAAATAAAGGAAAATATTCTCATGGAACAGTTTTATCATGCTGTCAATTTAACCAGTAGGAACATGTGCACCATTAAAAAAAGCTCTGTACGGTAGCTTAAAATAGTTTCACATGCCAGCATAAATAAGAGTTTGCTAACAGAGCAAACAATAGCCAGAGCTGGCTGATTAAGTAGCATGTATGTGTCAAAAATTAGAGTCTCTTTTCAGTTCCACAACCTGAATGTGTTTTCTGTATTTGTGTCAAGCCTGTTCAGAAGTCTACACAAAGTAGCGGGGGGAGCACCAAGACTAATTAGCCATCTAGTAGTATAAAAGGTAGCTTGTTCCATGTAAATTCAGCACAGGACTAACATGTTTGCTTTGTTTTGAATCTCAATATAGTCACCAACTTTGTTCTAAAACACCAGACATTACTTGGAAGGCCTGTGTGGGATACTCAGTCCTTAGTAAAGGGACAGAAATTAGTTCGTGCTCCTGAATGCCTTTTATGAACTCAAACCCTCACTAACACAAATCTGCATCCTTTGATACACTTAGGCCACTCTCAATCTGCTCCATTCTGCAGGCACAATGACACAGAAACATGAGCAAGCAAATAGATCTAGCTACAGAAACAGTAACACTGAAGACAGTAGGGTTTTCCCCCTAAGTTACATGTATGTAAGTGAAATTCAGAGCTGACAGACCTCAACTCCTGGTTTCATACACACGATCTTGGAGGAAGAAGGGTGGAAAAGGGAGGAGTAGGCCTGTGCAGGAATGAGGAACAGGAAAAATGCAATCCACTTTATCAGGGCCAGTCCCTTTCTAAGGTTTACATACATAGTTTGTAGGAAGTGATAGGTGTAAGACAAAACCTTCCAGTACTTCTGTAACCCAGTACATTAAACTCGGCTAGAGTTAATTCTCCAAACTAGAGTTTAAGTCTTAGAGACTACTATCAAGCATAATTTGATACACAAACGGCTAGGCTGGCGATTTAACCTAGTGTTAAAGCAAGACTTTTACACATTAAACCCAGTATCCACGACGGGGTTTGTCTCCACAAGTCTTCAAGATTGTCATGAGAGTGAACCGCTCATCCCTGTAACCCCTTCCTTCTCTTTCCAAAAGTGTTCTCCAAACACTCGTTTCACTAACTGCCCCTCCAGTGATTTCCAGGGTGGCGGTGCCCCGCTTCACGTGCGTGCTTACACGCCCTACGTGCAGGAAAACACCTCCCCGGGAGCGGCCGCAGGATGAACTCCGGACTGCTGCTTCCCGCCGGGCGGGAAGGCTGCGGCGCTGCCCGGCCCCGCACACACGCACCCAGCTAGCAACCGCCATCTCCTGGGCCGGGGGCTCCGAGGGGGATTGTTTTAGCGAATACCCACAGGAAACTCTCTCAACTGTCGTCCTCTCCCCGGGAAAGCCCCCCCATCCCCCGCCCGCTCCCCTCCGACGTGGCTGAACCAGCAGCCCGGCGCTGCCATGCGGCAGGAAGGGCAAAGCCAGGGGAGAACGGCCGGCGCAGCAAAGCCCGAGGCGAGGCGCTACACCCCACGTAGCGGCTCGCTCCGGCGCTACCGCCCCGGCAGACGAGTCTCCCGGCGGCGAAGCGGGACCAGAGGCCGGCCAGGGGCGGAGGTCACCTCGCCAGCACCGGGGCCACCCTCCCCCTCGCGGGCCGACCGGAGGGACGGGGCCGAAAGTTCCCCCCGCCCGCACTCACAGGATGCCGGAGCAGGAGGTGCACACGAAGCTGCCCACCGTCATGTCGGTGTAGGTGGGGCCGCGCTGGTCGCAGTCGAAACACTTGCGGTTGGGCGGGAGGCTGCTCATCTCCCGCAGCAGCTTCAGGTGCTTCTCCTCCTGCTTCCGCTTGGCGCTCGCGGCCATGGCCCCGCCGGCGAGG